>JAHZMZ010003422.1:0-25309 GCA_027743805.1 Lepidocyrtoides sp. E14 | reverse complement strand
ACGTACATGTAGGTACAGACAGAGCGGCGAATCGTGAATTATGCTTTGCTCATGTGCTCGAAAAACCCTTTCAACCAACTGATCTGTCGACTATTACCTCTACTTGTTTGAAATGATGATCATGCCATTTACTATTCACTATTGCTACACCACTACATCCAATGCATACAGAGTTCAGAGCCGGTAAGTATTGAACATTATTGCGATATCGCAAAAGTACTACATAGTTTCACGGTTTCTTTCATTTTACACTTTTACACCAACCATACTCTGTGCCTTCTTCAATTTGGCTGCTAATGCCAAGCCAAGGCATAGTAATGTGAAAGGCAATATGGAGTTATGTAGTAAATTTCACCACCACTCTAAAAAGAGAGTAAAACAAAACGCACGTACTTACATATATAACTGCTCTTCTCTAACCAGTCAACTCATCGACTTTGCAGAAAGAACGAGGAGCGACAGAGAAACCGTAAAAGATCTGCTAAACTTTCAGAGTGAAAATCGGTTAGGCAATATGAAAACGAGTGAAGTACTCCATGACCACTATCAGAGGTTTGAAATAAGGGTTTAGTGCATACAACTTACAAGCTTAAATATTAACCCTTCATGCTTTCTCTCTCTTTCGTGCTTATTACTCCATGGACATATATTCATTATCGAACATACATATAATCATTTACTACTACTACATTCTTCTCGTACTCTACCTTCCACGCTCATTTCTTCTTCCCTTGTTTTCTTCTCTGCTGTTGATGTGCAGCGATGGCGAAATTGTGTGGTGTGATGTCTCTTCCGATTCCTTCCTTCTGACCAAAAAAGACCAACTCTCTGACTATGCTAAACGGAGTTGTTACAATTGCATTTCTTCAACCAAGCTTGAAACAGAGGTGAGTTGCTGAGCTCACACAAT
Source organism: Lepidocyrtoides sp. E14 (assembly GCA_027743805.1). NCBI lineage: Eukaryota > Metazoa > Arthropoda > Collembola > Entomobryomorpha > Entomobryidae > Lepidocyrtoides > Lepidocyrtoides sp. E14. The sequence goes on along the minus strand of JAHZMZ010003422.1, from coordinate 24,399 downwards.
AATACCCTCGCACACTTAGCATCATCGCATGGTTGCTTTTACTTGACGTCTCTCTGGGACTAATATATAGGTCTATTTATGTCACTTCTGAATGGGCATCCTAACTGGTAAAGGAATCTAATGAGTCTTTTCGGCTAGATTAAATGACTCGTTTGGGACGGTTTGTGGATGGCTTAAACAAAGAATCCCTCTCTACACTTAACTTCTAAACATAATCCCATTCTTTATCACACGCTTTCTCCTATCGACCATTCCCTTATACAATTTTAATGGGTTCTACTACAAGCCCACCAACTACAGCCCTACTCTTCTATAGGAGCATATATGCATGTTTCACTATATACTTTACATTACTTTTCTTCTGCTCATATTCGCTAGTGATCACGTTCATTTCTTACAATTGTAACTTTTCATTCATTTGCCACACAATTGTTGTTGTTCGACAAGAAAGCCCACACTTTTCTGACTTCTTTCTTGAAAGAAAAGCCAGCCCTATTGTGCACATGAGAGAAATACATCAGGCATGTAATTATTATGAAAATTTAATACTTCAAAGAATTGCACCAGAATTGAGTTTGCTAAAACCAAAGGAATAATAATAATAAAATGGTATTCTGTGGCAGGAGCACAATAGTGCAATAGAAAACGGGCCTCGTTGTCGTGGCCCATGACATGCTCAATAGGTATAAAAACAGAAAAACACCATGAAGAAACCATATATAAGAATATCATCAGAATAGCACAGATGTATAATACATTTATTTGTTTACTGTAACAGCAGAGCAGACCTTTATTAATTCTTGTTTGTTCACTTACAAACTTTCAGCCACCACAAAGCACAATTATGACTCACTCTGCAAACCTTAAACATAGTTATACAAAGTTAAGAAGAAGTTTATGCTCAAAAGCGAAATGGATTTTGATTGTACATTACAGTTATTAAACAAATACAATGCTGTGCCACACATTCCTTCTATTTACCCAATTCCTAATAAGTATATATTTATTTATTAACAGTGTGCATTGTGCCGACAAGCCCTTCTGGCGTTCTGTTCGAGTCTACCATAAATGCTTTCCATTTTTCTCTTTTGGTCATCAACAATGAATATTACTCCAGTTTCGTTATTACTACATTATTAGTTAACGAAAAACTAAGACAGCAACAGAGCACGCAGAGTGAGAGACGCAACCCAGTTCCTGGATTTTATGTATATCCTTCTCTTCGCTAGAGGAACACAGACACATGTGCACAAATTTATTGGCAAATACAGCAGTCCGTATAAATTCTCGTTTCTGGTTCAAGTTTCAGAAAAACCACACAGTGAAAGGAGAACTGCATACTTGCAAACGAACATGGAAATACAACACTTTTGTGCATACTCCCAATGTGCATGTATATCATTGTGTAGTGTTTGGAATGCTTTGTTTAAGAAGGCATCTTTTTATTTAAAGCAAACACATAAAAACAGTAATATCTCGTTATTTCATGGAAAATACACAATATGAAATGGATACCCAAAAAGTTTCGCTAGAGCATACAAGCATGACTTTATATTGAAATAATAGCCACTTCGATAAGTAGCATTATTTCCCTTACACAACACAAGGCTCTTTGTTGTTGTTGCTGTTGGTTCATGGCAATGTTCACTGCAGTCATAAAGTTAAGTCTCTTTTATATTGCAAACGTTCACGATCATTTTCATGATGATGGAATATAGATAGTTGCAATGCTATAGAGAAAATTACAGGCTATCGCAACAACGCAAAGATGATGGGCTAGCTGGCACTACTCCTACGCGGATTGTATGCCGTGCGTGTGACGTATATAAATAATATTATGCAGCTTCTTCATCCCTGTTTTCCTCCCTACTACTTGTGCAGCAACGGCGGCATATCACCAACAGTATCCGTTTTGGCTTTCCTTGTGGAAGCATCCAGTCTACTTAAGACGTTTCCCGTGTATATATTAGCATGATTTACTCCTCCCTCTTCTTTCTTGCTTTCCAGAGTGAGAGGAAAAAAATGCACAGGGAGAAATCTTTCTTACCGCTTCTCTGACTTTCCCACTTCCAAAAAAATTTGGAGAAATCCAAGAATACCATTTGATTTCATTGCGACGTTGGAAGCATTAAATGCACACTGAATATTTCTTGTGCATGTGTGCATACACTTGGGTATATGGTAGATTGTGTTGTTGCTGTTGGTTCATGGCAATGTTCACTGCAGTCATAAAGTTAAGTCTCTTTTATATTGCAAACGTTCACGATCATTTTCATGATGATGGAATATAGATAGTTGCAATGCTTGACATTTACATATATCGATATTATTGATGGCAAGTGTGATGATGATGAGTACAAGATTTGTGCATTGAAAATTCTAGTGAGCGAGTGTAGGAGATGAAGCGTAAGAAAAGCTTTGCTCAGCAGTAATTTGAAAGACGGGTTCTCATATATTCATTTCAGCCCAGTGCAATCCACTGCAGTAATACCCATTGACAAAAGAAAATTTGAAATAACCATGAGACACAAATAATGGATCATATGCAAGATTTTATATTGTGGTGAAACCAGTATTCAGCTGAAGAGACAAAACACAATACCGTCAACAAGAATTCATTTATTGGATAATATAGATATATAGGTACAAAATATAGTATTTTATATATAAGACCACACATACAGAATGCCAGATTATTCTCTCTCTCTCTACGCCATCACCTATAATATTAATATTACGGTTTCAGCATACTCTTTGTCAAAGGAGTGATGTTGAAGTGCGTTACTTATTGGTGGAAATATTATTATTACGCTCAGTAGCAATAACAATGCACACGGGATCAAGACTTCTCCTCCACCATTATTAGTATTACTATCGTTTTCTCCATTATTACGATTATTATTATGACAAAGTAATCTCTTTAAAGTTTCTATACGACATCGCATCATCAGCCATGAAAACCATCAGCAGTTGGCTTGGCTGCTTGTCAAAGGTTCGGTAGCAGCGGTAGAGCATGCAGAGCAGCGCACAAATAAGTTTGACGCTTTTAGTTGGTGTTCAGTTTTTAGAAAGAGAGGTGATATTAGAAGGAAGGATTTCTGTGGGGAAAAGACAAAGGAAGTGTAATTTATATCTGTGTGTTTGTCTTGATGCCTTTGATGGGCACAAAACTAACCAAAGATGCTCCTTTCGTGTGGCTCTTTAAAGCTTCAATTCCTCTTTTTACGTATCTCTTTCACATCCCTCGATACTCCTTTAGTAAAACGAAGGCGATAGGAATGTTACATAAAAGTGAGTTGAAAAGGGGAATGCCAGAAAGGAAAGCTGTGAAGTATCAACTCAATTTTTGTTTCAGTTTGTGTAGTAGTAGCTATATATTCTAAAGCTTATTCACAATACGCTTTCATGTCATTACAAAAATGCATCGAGTGAGTGTACAAAGAGAAAAAATTCGTCTGTACTTTCTCTGCCTAATGTAGTCTATACTCTGGGTTAGCCAAACATGTAATGTTGAATACATCCTTGCTACTGGGTCGTTTTTAATACAACAGCACCTCTACAAGCTTGTTCGTAACAGTAATACATGCGAATGGGCTCGGCTCAAATGAATTTATATGTACCCGACGGACACATTTTGCCAATGGCAAAGTTATACTTATCCATATCCATCCTTTTCCACTCTGCTAACTAAATCATGTCGCTTCTGCTGATATTGCTGAGAGAAGGGAGAAAAAGCTATGATGTATACTTGGAGATGTTGTGTATAGATGAAAAGGGACACACATGAGGCACCCTGATATATCACCACTCCAGTTTTTTTCTAGGCTTACCCCAGTTTAATTTAGATGGATGACAGAGAGGCAAAGAAAAACGTCTCTGTTTCTGCCGAACAAGAAGAAAACGCGAACCAGAGCATAGAAAAAGGGAAGGACATAAAAAGTATTCACGTTAAGATTAGGCATATGCATCAAGGAAAAGAGCAAAAGAGAAACTCGTTTGTGCGTAAAGAGAAAGAAAAAGAAAAAAGGGAAAAAGTACTGAAACAACTAGTAGCAGTCTAGTTGTATCCTTGAAGAGAGAAAGGAAGTGGTAGGAGGACGGAGGATAGATGAATGGAAAAAGTAGAAAATAATCTATTTCATACAAAAAAACATATTTCCCAGGACCGTTAGCGTTTACTCCAAGGAAGTTATTACTAAAAAAGCAACCATGTTAAAACTGTACAAACAACAGTGTATTTTCTTTCTCTTTACTTTCTCTTGCTCCATCCCTTATGAAAAAAAAGAAAAGGGATTGTGTGTTTACAGCTTGGTAGTACTTTAAAGCATTTGGACCAAAATAGGTTCATATCTATCGAGAAATGCAAAACTGTACTAATGTTGTTTGGTTAGTATGTATGTAAGCAGATGAGAGGTTGAGAATAGATCTGAGGAATCCTTTCACGTCCCGAAGCAATTCGTGAATGACTGAATGATTGAAAACGGTAGGCAAGGAGCGTCTCGGTTGCCTCTGTGTTTTTCGAGCCTGGGCTCTCAACAGATATGAAAATACAATGATTAAAATCTTGATCACACATTCTTGTTCGTCATCTCTTCCTCTAGCATATTTCATTCATTCATTCTTTTCTTGTCTTCCTCTCGTCATCTCTTCTTTATCATCAGCATGTGAATGGTCATGGCAAGCTCGTTTATCTTCCACTTTGCATATGATTATTACTATTAATGTTTAATACACTTTTTTTAGAGAAGTAGCTGGAGAGCTGGAAAGGAGCAAGAAATAGACTTTGGTAAATTTCCAGCATCATACTACTTCTGTTGTTTTACCAACCGAGCATTTTTATCTTTCAAAAGGGAACAAATGTCAAGAATCTAATTTCCTGGCTGTCTGTGAGCATTTACGTGATGAAGAACGCATAGAGAATCGTGAAAAAAGATGGAAGATTGTTGCTTTGATGGAAAGCTACGAAAAAAATCTACCATGCCATGCATGCCATCATCATCATTATTATGAAGGGCAACCAGAAGTACAAAGTGAGACATGATGAGCAAGACGAATTCCTAATCCACACAGATGTCCATATTGTTATAAAAACGTACATACAATTTGCAGAGTGCAAGATGTGCTTTTAGATATTTAAAACAACATTACGCTGATAAAAATGAAATGGGAATAAAAGGGAAAACAGCAGCAGTAGCTCAGTCGTATGAAAAGAAATAATAGTACAATAGAAACAAAATTTGCTGTGTGTGATAACGAAATAAGGACCAGACTTTTGTATGTGGCCTTCATGTTGTTGTTGGCGTCATTGTACTAACAAACAATGTACCCGAAAAATGATGCAGTAAAATGAAAACTGTTTCTATTTTCCAACTTTTGAATGGAGATATTATGTATCATCATCGTCTTGCTAAATCATGATATTTTTCAGCTCTCTATTCAAACCGGGCGTTTATCGCGGTTCTTTTGCAGATGTGCCGAAAGTGATTTAATAAGTATACAAACTATTTTTATCTTTGTAAGTAGTTCTATGAATTTTAGGCAAATATTCAAGGAAAAACTCAGAGTTGTGAATTATGTGCATTTGGTATATGTAAAAGACTGAAATTTAAAGAGCATTATTTTATTGCAGTGCAGTCATATTATAGTGTGTCCACAAAAGGACGGTTATAGAAGAGAGCTCGTTAGCTATTGCGGTTCGAATTGGTTCACGTTCTCTCTCACACATTATTTCATTTCATTTCTCTCACTTTCTCCCTTTCCTTAATATATCCTTTCATCTTTCTGATCATCAAAGCTACAAAGTTGCCCATGCCGTATAAATTATGTTACCCAAATTATCAGAAAGTGAAAAGTAATAAATGTAGCAAATGATGTGAATTAAAGCATGTTTCACGCATGATAATAATAATTATTATTACGTGATCAAGATACCTTTTAAGCACGTACATTTTCACTCTTGTAAGTTTGCAATCAAAATTAATTGTAACTACGCCACTTATTTGGAATATTAACCCAAATTAACGAAGCTGTCGAACGAAGCTCTGCTTTCAACCAAAAAGCTGACTATTTTCAAGTGAGAAAAGTATCACCAGAAATTAAATCATGTAAAGTTTCTCACTCACTCCGCCCACTCGCCGTTTAATTTTGTAATTTCAGTTGTGATTAATTCTTACACCATCAGCCGCTGAAAACGGGTAAAAGTTGGGATAAAACTCATTAAAATATAAATAAGTTTTCCCAGTAGTCCGTACCTTACTGCGTCGAGTTACACTTGAGGATGATGATGACGAGGACGAAGCACCCTTCTGAAGTTTCCGTGCATAGTAGTACATTGCCATCTTATCGTCTCCTTTATTCTACCGGGTAGACAACTCCTGTACAAAAAATATGCAAACACAGCAAAAAATTAAATGGTTAGATGGATTCAAGCCCGAGTGTAGTTACACTTTACTTTTTACTTTATCATCGCTAATAAGCTATAACACTTGAATGCATAGACCAGTAGAGTTGAGACGCACTGCTACTATTTTGCGGTTTTATTCCACTCTTCCCCTCATATTTATTACTATTGCTTCAACACTGCTACTTCTTAACTTTTCCCGCACTTCCACTGCCTCTACTCCCCTACTCCATTCAAAAAAAGTACACATCCCTGTTAACAGCCGTTGTTGCTGCATTTTAAAACATGAACATTATACATACTTAGGTATATGTTTGTATGTATTTACCTATGCATTTGTAAACAGATAGGGATACGCATAGAGTGAGTTTAATGGTGTGATAATCTCAATAGCTTTTCTCTTTCACTCTTTCTCTCTTGAAACTATATTATAACGAAAACTAACTTGACATGGATGGAATGCTGAATTGCATGGGAGGAAGTGCTGCGCTGCTGTTAGTGTCTTCTGTGGCTGCTTACCACTACCAATTATGGTCCAAGGAAATGGGAGCTCTTTGTAATTGCAAAACAGTGGTATGGATTTATTTGGTTGGTTGTAGTTGTTGTTATTGCGTACCGTATATCCTACTTGTAGCGAGTAGCGTCAGAGATGCTGTAATAAATGCCGAGTTTTTAGTTGATACACATCTGTCGTTTTTCATAGTCACATTAGATGCTCTAGATTCGAGATTGTAGAGCACGTATACTAAAATCATAATACATTGCGAAGGCGGTTCTTATCAGCATCGCGCCATATTATAGTCACTAGTGCTTATTATGTTTATTGACGCTAAATTGCGAGTAGGTTGAACAAGTGCACACTACATAACATAACTAATGGCTTTACGTGTAACTAATTTATGGCATGCTTTTTATACGGATTCTTTCCTTTGTTTCCTTGAGTTATAGAGGGACGAGCGTGAGTAGTAATAAGAGGATGGCGTTGAATGGCAGTGGTGAAAGCAGTAGCGGAGAAAGGAAACCGTTGTCGATAACATAACAATGAGATAGCAATGTGATGACAATGATGATCGCTTTCAAGATGATGAAATTACTCACGAAGGTAATAATGACGGAAGGATACTACTACACAATACCGTGCCTGTGGAGGAAGGAGGACGGATAGAAGAGTGGAAACGAAGAGTTATAAATGACAGTGACAACAAGGACACTGGCCACGGTGCTGGTAACGAAAGATGATTGCGAACATGATTGTGCTAGCTAACACGCCAAGTGCCAGAGGATTCCTCTACTTGGTTTGCAATCAAAGAAGAGAAAGCTGTCCGGGAATGAAACTGGAATCAAGAGACGCATTTGGAATTGGAAATGCCAACCGAATGCAGGACAGCGGTATATGAACATGCCTAATCTGAGTGGGAAGAAAGTATGTATATATAGAAATTGGGTAATAGTATAAGTTTCTAGTAGTCTAATAAATGTATCACCAGGTCTATCGTGTATATGCCTTCCACTTACTTCAACTACACGCATCATTGCATGACTTGCTCTCATCTAGGGGACTAAGAGGAAACGACGACAAAGCTTATGAGTACATAAGGAAAATCTGTTGGATATTATAATAATGAGAAATATTTACTAGGCTATTTTTTGTTTTACATGCATACTTCACATTACGTTCATTGGAGGCATTTAGTGAAATATATATAGCCGCTCCATCGTAATGTACCAACAACGGAGCTAATGTTCTTATTCAAGCCATTTGACGACAAGTATACGGCGCACATTTTCAGAAATTGCTCTTCTTCTTTTTTTCCTTGCCTGTCTGGTCTACAGAGTACGCGTGTATGTTACTTTCTAGTAATGGGAGCAGCGTAGCAGATTAATGGACAAAAAGTTTTCAATTGTCGACTGGTAGTGGCAGTGGTGGGTGGTGTACACTTACAGTTGAACTTGTAATGGAATAAAATCTTATCATCAAACAAACGGGGTATATATAATTGTATTCTCCTGGGTACGGGCGTATAAACACATTTGTAAAGCTCTTTTCAAAAATGTACATCTTCTAGTCTTAAGTCTGCGTTTCTTCCTCCTCTCCTAAAACGCAAGTGTTGACAAGAGGGCAAGGACGCAGAGACAGAGAAGATGGAGGGTATTGCATCCAAAGCCATTTTCTCCTAGAGGCAATAAGGCGAAAAGGAAGTAACAGCTACTTGCTAACTTCATAAATACATTACATTACGCAACCCCCCTTTCTCTCACTTTCCCTACCACCAGGACGGCCATTTATAGGGACACAACATGGTAGTTATACAGACGACCATGGGTAACCAGCCACCGCGATACCATACCACATCATGATCATCATCATCATACCACTATACATACATGGCTTTTGCTCGCTGTATAAACACTGCTTTATGTCATTTACGTCGGCGACTGGCTCTATGAAAGTTGCTAAAACAGGGTCCCAACTCAATGAAAGTAATAATACTATCAATAAATAGCTGTCCAGAAATTTATGTGCTAATTTTACCTAGTATAAACGCAAAGCCATAAAACTGGAATCCTCACTTTATCCAAAGCATGAAATAGGAAAAAAGGCATTATTAGACATCTAATATCAAAAACACAACATAGGTATACCTGTTCTTTCAAGGAAAATTTCTACCGAACCGTGAAAAATTGTCTGCTTCTTTAGCCAAATTCACATTGTAATGAGTAGCTAGTAGTTCACCTCCGTTGCTTTTTTCTTCAAACTTCTCTCCTGCCTTATTATAGAAACACTTGACTCCTTTCACTTTCGGTGAAAAAGCTTTCAGAAAAACTGAAAAGCAATGGGGAGGAAATCGTTTATCGTCAAAGCTGAAGAGATTTATTCTTAATCGAAAATAAAAGGAAAAGTGTTGGTAGCAGTTCTTGCCGTTTCTGATGCTGTCTTCTTCTCTTTACCTTTTATTCTTGGTCCGCTACTCCTTCCTGCAGCTACTGTACACTTTAAAATTGGTACAGTGGGAATACGTCGCATTTATATACAATGCGCTACACATATACAAATGCCGAGTTTTAAACGAGTTAAACTTTTCCAATGGAATATAATGATTTAAGTCTCGTGCCAAAATTGTTTGGTGATGTTGATAGTGGTGGTGGTAGTGGTGACTGAGTGCAGATGATGCGGGTTGCCTTCCAAGTTACTCAGCAATGCTAACTTTTGACTGAAAGCGGGTGCGGATTTTGGAAGACAGAATAAGAAAACTGCTGTTGGTGCACTATAATTCACAGACACAAGTAACATATTGAGATTTTCCTCTTTTGGAAAGAAAATGTTAGACAAGTTAGGTAATCCTTTCCCTTCAATCACAAATCACAGTTTTGTGGAATAAGAGGACGACTCATTCCCTCATGTGCTTTTTTGCATTTGAACATTAATGCCAGTAGATCGCTTGCACTAACAATTTTTAAACGAGCTTGAGATGAAAATGTTATACGCAGTAGGAGCCAAAAGCAATCACTATCACACAACCATTCACCCACGTATCCTATCTTTCTACTCATTTCTTACGATGATACGTGCTATACAGTACTATTCGCATAGGTCTCGTTATAGTTTAGTATTCTGCTGTAAAAAGAACGACGACTCGTTGCGTTTTTCTTTGGCTTTGCTGACGATAAAAGGTAACAAGGTTTCATTTCTTGTTTCTGTCTCACAAAACACTTCTTTGCATTGACCTATTTGCGCCCAACTTCCTCTTGACTCCCACAGGGATGGACAGGAAAAGTCTGGAAAACATCATAGAGAAGAGAGCAAGAAAAAGTATTCTAACAACAAACAAGAAGCATCACTTTTCTCATTCGCTTGTCCGAGTGGTGGTGGTGGTGGTGATGATGATGATGATAAAGACGACGACAACGATAGTAGCAGTACAACTGTAGTGTACTACATAAGTTATTCTGTAGTAACTGTTACTTCCATTACTTTTTCACTTCTTCTGGGGCAATTTTGCTAATGAAAGAGTGATTGGAGACCATGACGTACAAAGATCAGTCGTTCCATTAGTAAGTACACAACTATTTCCCTCTGTGTCTCAGACAAGTGGCTGTGACATTTGATAGGTATATGGGTCTATCTACATTTGCACTTGGAGAACTCCTAGAAGAAAAAAGTCAAAAAGTATCAGTATTGCTAATTTACGTCAAACTCAACTAAATGCACTACATGAAAAGTTCTGATACGTACACACACATAAACAAAACATCAAGAAGAAATCAGAGATAGAGGGAAAGGGAATAAGAAGGAAACTAGTCTATAATGCATTACAAATTAATACACATGCAATATTACTATACATATTGCTCCTGCTTGAACCTTGTATATACGTGCTTTTTTTATTTCTCTTTGTAGAAGCCATACAAAGAAACGGTTTAGGTTCAGTTGAAAGATCGTGTGTAGCAGAGAAATGAGGAAAAAAGGAATGAGCAAAAGGTTCCTTGAATACTGTTGAAAAAGTAGAGTAACAAAAGGGCAGTGAGCCAATTTGAAAAGATTAGTGCCTTCTTAGCACAACCGCGTACTATGTAACACTGATACCGCTAGTTTTTCTCCCCTTCATGTTCCAACAACCTTGTCAGTAGCAGTGGCAGTCGTAAGAGCAGAAAAGCTCACAAAATAGTTATATGAAAAACTGACGCACAGTTATTTGTGCTATTAGTAGTATGATAACAAAAAGAGAGGGAAAAAATTGTCAAAATGCTGTACAAAAATAAATATGACTTTTTTTATCGAGTTTGTCTACTGGCCTTTACCCGCTGCTGCCTGTCGCATTTTCTTTCTCTTCCTCCAGTTACGTATATAAAAGCATCACACTTTTATGGCACACTCTACACAATAAACACAAAGACTAAAATATATGTGACTGATCAGTCACTAGCAGAGTTTCAGTCTTGAAATTTGGGTAAGAAACTGAATATATAGAGGAAATACAATATATTATGCATGGAAATAATCTAAAAAGCTTTTCGGCACGAGGAAAAGGAAAACAATTTTAGAGAGAACACAAAGACTCACGATTAATAAAGTTTAAAAGCATTGATAATGTTATCAGTGCCGAAATATGGTCTATAGTCTATTATAACTATCAGAGTTGTTAAAGCACATACATACTTACAATGTGTAGCGCACGGTACGGTATATGATAATGATAATAAAAACGCACTTTTTGTTCTTCTCGAATGTCAGTTAAACTAAAAAGAAGTAAGAGGTTGTAGAGAAACTCACCAGGGCAGGAGTAGGATAGTTTCAAAAGTCAAGAGGAAAAAGATACCGGATGATGGACATAAAATGGTGCTAGAACATAATATAATATTAACAACGTACTCATTCACTTACTTAGTTTCACTCACACTTGAAGCAAGAAATGATGTAGGAAATGGGCCGTTTACTACTTTTCACTATTCTGTTGTTTAAGAAAGAGTACACAGTCGACTGCCGTTACTGTTGCTCAACTGAATTTATTTGTTATGCGAGGTTGGGGTCTACAACAGTCACTTCCATCATCCTGCCAACCAGTGCACTGAAATGTGTTTTGAAAAACACCAACTTAACACGGTAAACTGCAGCGTGTACGATGATGGTGTCTCAATGTACAAATAGTACCATGTTTAGTATATTATTTTTCAAGCCTACTGTCTCATTGTCTGACTATTTAACTGTAGCAGTAGCCACTGTCAGAGCGCAACTGACTACGGACAAGGTTTGCTGAGGTTTAAAAGTAAGCAGAGAACACACAGGAACGGTGGGAAAGCTGACAGACAGCCAGACCAGCACAAAATATCAATGCGTTCCGATTCGCGGTAGTATCAGGAATGATAGCAGGAAGCAGAAAACGCCTATCTTTACAGCTTTTGATTGTACACTATCAAACATTTTTGGAATGAATTGCAGAAAGAGAGAGAAAGAGAGTGAGGGAGGGAGCGCGAGAGGTACAGAAACACACGGGGGTTAGATCATCATCTTCAAACAAGCTTTTTATTTTCCTACTGTCTCTTGACTGTTTTTTATTTTTATATTTATGGTTTTTCTATTTTCTTTTCGTTCCGTTGTTACAAAGTTGCAAGTTGCAATGCTCGACAAGTGTACGTTAAAATCAGCAAGCCATTATTTTGTTTTGAAAGGATCAGTGTATTATATCGGATAACGAAAGCATGCGATGGAAAGAGAGAGAAAGAGAAAAGAGAGAGAAGTGAGAGGCACTGCTGCTAACCAGCAAATGTACTTACTAGCTACTTCAGCAGTACAATGATGATGTTTGCTCCTTCTTCTCCCTCCACTCTTCTTGCAGCCGTTCCTTTCTCACTTTCTCAGCCCAGTCAGCAACTCCAAGATTTTCTTCCCAAGTGACTCAAATAGCTAGTTCCTTTGTGTAAGTTGGTTTCACAGCTTGTGTACTACTATACAGAACGCAAGAGAATATCAATGCGAGCACCATCAACAACCACCACATACCACACACCACACACAGTCACTTCTACACAAGTACTAAACAGCAGCGCAGCAGAAGAGGAGGAAGAAGAAATGAAACAGAGGAAGGAAGGAAAAGGTTACACTTTCAGACTACCAACTGAACAACTGTCCAATTCGACTGCTATTGTATGATACAAATAACGTCCTTCTACTGTTTTTGTATCAGTACCAGGAGGCATCAGCATTAGAAATTACCGTGCATTGTTGGTCTTCCTGTAACTTTTACTTTGCTTAGTATTATATCACTTCATGCATTCGTTTGTCTTTCCCAATTTGCACGCTTATAGTCACCCAGACAGATATTCGCATCGACATATTTTGCACCTTTACAAGTATCATTTTCTTTTGTTTGTATTTCATATTCACGAATGAATAATGCATGCCTAATAGGAAATGTGCTTTACATGTTTATATAAACAGCGCAAAATTACTTTTTAAAATGGAAAGAACAAAAAGTTTTATTTGAATAATATTTTTCACATTTGAATACCATCCGTTTCAAAATGTTTTACAACTACTGATTCAGACGCTCGAATTGTAATGAGATTTTTTTGTTATATTCAACGCGAACCAAATATTTTTTGAACGCTAAACATATAGAAATTTGCAAGCGAGCAAAAGTACACATGTAAAAATGTACATGCAGGCACTTTAGTATTCCTTGGAAAATCTTTTGTTGTTCTCTGCTTCAAGAAGTTAAGAAGAAAATGGAAAGTAAAAAGATAGATTGTGATGAGGTTCCCTTGTAATCCAATGTAAGAAAAGCTCTCTCTAAAAGTCCCTCTCATTTAAAGGATATTTTTTATTCCCCACTTGAACTTTATCTTTAAAACAGCAGAGATATTCTTAGATACTACACACGTACACTGGAAGTGAAGAGAAAGTGAAAATATGGAAAGACTTTGCTACAAATATAGGCTTTATTCTCTCTCTCTCTCTCTCTCTTTGCCTTGATGACCAAGTCAAATGGCACGCATGAAGAAAATAAAAAAGGAAACTCCTCACGTGCGAATAACATGTAATGGAAGGCATGTATAGTATACTTGATCGTGATATGTTTAGTTTTCTTGTACAAAACGTCTTTCAGAAAGACGGAGGAGGAAAAATGCCTGTGCTCCTCCTAGATGAAAGATTTTTTAGAGTAAAAGAGGAGTGTGGAATCAGAAATGGATGTTTGGTGGATTGACGTTGTTAGCTAAAAGGATGTTAAGTTGCTGATCTCAAGATATATAAGCTAGAGTTTTGTCTCTGTTACCGTTGAGTTTTCACTTGGATGGACACACATTGACATTTCTAATGGATCTCAAAGTCCCATTTGTTCTACTCAGATTTTTTCACTCGTTGTTCTCCGTCGGCTTCAGACTTTTAATACATTTATCGAAATGTGTAAGTCCAACAAGAGAAAATCAATGAAAAGCTTGTTAGAGAGGGAAAACAGAGGTTCATTGTCTACATCAACAAGAACGCAACGGCGGCGGTATTAAATAAACCAAATTTTCAATGATTCGATTTAACTTGTATAAACAGTTCAAAGTCGGCCACCGCACCGAACGTAATGTTATAAAACACAATACGGTTAATGTCCCATTGCTGATCGGTATCTACTAGAAAAGTTAGTAGGCGGTTTCGTTAGTGTCTTTTGCCAAAAAACCACGCACTGTGAACTGTAAACGTTATCCCTATATTAAATATATATTGTAATCCTACCTCTCTCTGCTACCTCCTATAAAAAATTGCCATATCAGTTTTCATCTTTTCCACAAAGTGTTGTATAGTTTGGTCCTCTATCTAGAGAGAAATATTTTCCTGGCTCCGTAACCAATTCCAAAAATTGTACTTTTCATATCCTGTGCTCCATCGGCAACGTTGAAATAAATTAAGTTCAAATATATTTTGGTCCTCCTCTGTTTTCCATGCCGAAGCTCTGGAGAGAAAAAAAACAGCGAGAAAAGAAATGGCAAACTTGAACTACTGTTCTCTGAAGTGCTTCATCTTTACTCATTTCTTCACAACGTGCATGGCCTCCCCATATTCTCTTTTGCTTGCTCTTTGTGTTGTACATCCACATGGTATTTATGTTTGCTGAAAACGATGTTTAGATAGGGACTGACTGTATTGCTCGCTGCAGCAACACCAACAGCCGTCCTTTTATCACAAAAGTTAAACATCTTCCCTCTACCCTTTATTCGTTTACGCAACTGACTTCTTGGAGTGTGAAATCAAATATATCTGCTGTCTTTTTTCATGATCATAGTGAAACGGAACAACTCTTTGTGGATACACATAGTCTTTCCTCAAGTCAAGTCATACCACCAACAACAAGACTTTTACTCAGAGTCATGAGAAGAATCTCGTACGTAAATATAAATGCTGAAATTTACGCCATTCCCATTTCCGTATGCACAGGACGTACAAACATAGCATACCAATAAAAGACTATAATACACGACCTTTAATATCAGGTACATGATATCTCTGAAGACGCCTCAAAAGGCAGCTGAGGCGGAGCCAGGAAGGCGTTAAGTCAAACGTTGACATCAAACATGTTAAAATTATACACGCAAACAGAAGCATCAAAGCTACAAATATATAATGGAGCTCACATTACCCTGACTATTTTCCTTTCGGCTCTGTCACAGTCTTCTGCTCTAACAAAGAGACAACAAACGCAATATTTCATGCACCTATACCAAAGTTTCATCACACCATCAACGTTATCTTGATGAAATAGCGATAAAATGGAAGAAAGAAAAAGGAATTGAGATTGTCTCCTTATAATCCAAGCATGAATACGATATGACACATCAATGTTTTTCACAACCTATAGACATTAACAACATTAAGGAAGAAAGAAGGGTTTCTTTCTTATCAAACTTTCCATGTATTTACAAGTTGTGCAAGTAAATGTCTTCATGCGACAGACAAGATCGTCAAAGAGCAGCCACATTGAGATTCAAGACTAGGGACCGGCTCTTCTTCTTGGAGGCCACCAGAGCGAAACTTGTCTATTCCACGCACACGTACTTTATGGCCCACAAGATAATCGTTTATCATGGAACTCACAAAATCTATGCATATTACGCAAGTTCCGCGAAATTTTTCTTGCACATCTATCAAGAAATAAACGAGAACAAATTTCGTACATATATGTAATATGACCATTTCGGTAAAAATAATAAAAATAGTATCAAGTGTCCTTTCCACACTACTACTGCAACCTTTATAAACGGACGTTTGTTCATATTTGTTTTGTAACCAGTACAACTAATGCCATTGACTCTCTTGTTATCTTGCCTTGATATGAATCTACAGCATGACAGGTACCATCGTCGCTGTTAACATATTTTGTTCGACAGTAGCCTCTGTCAATGTTCTAGAGAAAGCAAAACAGATTCATGGGAATGGGATATATGTACCTACTACAAAACTATACCTTTCACTTTAGCATTAAATCCAAAACCGCAACCGTAGTGATTACGCTGGCTGAGACGCTACAAGGTAGATGTTTTTAAATTCAAAGAGACCCTTAAGGAAATATAAGGGGATTGATTGAACCAAGGGGATTGAACACCATCCCATCCACATTCTTCATTCGCATATCCTCACAAAACCCCATGTATATTTCCCATTTAAAATTTTTGAAATTGCTTGGAAACAATTTTAAATTGGAAAATACATGGGGATCCTAATATGATAATGAGGAATAGAGATAAAATGGTGTTCAAGGCCCCAGCTGCCTGCCGATGATGCACAATCTCACAACAACCGGCTGCCTGGTAGCCCGGTCATTGGTCGGTTGCCCGTTGCCATGTCAAAGGTTAATTTCTGGATACCGGTTGCCTAGACACCTATTTTAAATGCAGTTCATAGCTACCAAACATCACGAATGCATGTTATTATTATTTTCCACCAAATAAATTTTTTACCTTGTTTGATCTTGATGTACAAGCTGGGGCGCAGTTACGCTGCAGTTGTTTGATACAAGTGGCTGAATGATGGAAGTGCTGGTTTTCTCTTCCATCCCTCCATTTTCTCCAACAGGCTCTCTGTTTTTTTTCAAACTGTTGAAAGGAAGAAATCGTTTAGGGATACATTTACAAAGAATATTCTTCTTTTCGAAAAGTAATACTGACTGAGAAATATTGTAATAGTATAGTTTTACCACTAAACAAAACGTTATACATAAAAAAAACTATGTGGATACTAAGACTAAGACAGAAAAGGAAGAAGAGGTTTGGAATATTCTGCGTGTTGAAAATATTTATAGTTTGATTCATCATCCAGCATACAAAGCATCATCGCGTCGACAAGCGAAATGTTTTATGTTTATTTCCATTTGGTGTGTTTATAAGGGAGCAGCAGAGAATAGAGTCAACTTCATACCAGACAGCCTGATATGTAGAAGATAAAACTCTTCTTTGTATATCTGAAAGTAACGTACTTGTGTATCCGTTCAACTTTCACATTATTGCATTCACACAAATGATATATGCTTTTTATGCTCTTCAAAATCTACACGCAGTATTATGGTTATATTATGGTATATGAATTTACTACGTGTGCTCTTGTGCCGCACACGTTGGTTCTCAGAGACACTTTGGAGATCATATGCTTCACTGAGTATTTCTCATGCAAATTATATACACATCACGAATAATGCATCTAACCCTCTTTTTTCTTGAATTTATTTTGTGTTGGTCTGAATGGCGGATAATGTTGTGAACGTCTTCAGTTGTAGAAAAAATAAGGGAACGTCCTTGTTAGTGTTTGTTTCACTTTTTATTCTTTTCTCTTGCCAACTTTTCATGCTGCTGCAGAGGGAAAGATATAAATATTAGCGCAACAATACACTGTGTATCTTCTTACAGTGAGACAAACCAAAATGTTGTGTTCTAATGTCAGTAATGACTATAGGAAACATAAGAAGATGTAAATTCAATGAAAAATCCGACCGTCAACCGTGCATGTATGCTAATACAATGCGGCACGCTATTATTTCTGTCACTTGGTTTCTTCTTTGCTTTTGTGTAGAGGTAGACGATTTTCTCTTTTCCCGAAACGTTATGATTATTTACGGAGTTTTTATTCTTCGCTCTATTTCTGCTCTTGACTGTATCGAGTATTTACGCACTTGGGAAGCACAAACAGATTCAAAAAGAATAATATGCCTTTTTTATTTTTGCATAATCCTTAATACTTGTTACAAAAGTAGGAAGTACCAGAAAGATCCAACCGAGCAACATAATATGTGTATGACGTGATGTAAGTAAGATAGTCAGTTATCTTTAGTATACCTAAAGTTCCAAATCAATATAACCATGCATGCAAGCTAGCTATGTACCTATGCACCCACGTAAATTTTTGTTGTACAGACGACTGCATTCTACTCTTTTCAAACAGACAATAAAACCTGATTTTAGAAAAAAACTACTTTAATAAAATCGTAGTTAGAGAGATTGCACTAAAAATTCGTCGCTTCGATTCCTTTTTTTCTCATACAAAGTACATTGTGTTATCTAGGAAGAGTGCTTTCCTTTACAGCTGGAACGGAAAACCCATACAGCAACAGGACATCAGCATTGGTTTAAAGGATAATTCAACAGAAAATATATTTATGGTCGGTGGCGAATATTAAAATGTAGTTAATGCGACGCTAGCGGCAGCTTGAAAAAGCGTCTGTCAACCCTATTGTAGAAATGACCAAGAGGATTAGGGATTTCGACTAAAACTATCTCAAAACTGTTTCTGCTGACGGTACTGTTGTATGGTGTGAATTTAAAGAATCTCAGCCTTAGGTTCATGTCGTCCATTATCCATTTTTTTCAAAAAAAAGTGAGAAGATAAGAAGAAAAAGAAGAGGTCTTTAAAATGAGATTAGTATTTTTTATCCTGCTGTTCCTGTGGTGTTTGGGTTTAAAGATATGATATGCAGAGATATTACAGACATTGTCCTTTTCATCCAATCATCGTAAAAACACAGAATAAATGCGAGGGAGTATGCATCTATCCTTGCCAGGAATAAGCAGTTAGTAAAAGTTACTGTGAATATGAAATGTAAAAGAAAAACTTATGTTTCGGTATAAAAGGAAAGCGCCGCTACCACTGCGTCATTGCCGTAATACCTAATATAGATATTACATATCCTGGGATTTTTCCAGGCATCTATAGCATAGCGCACAATTCCAACTGGGTGTGTTCATACTGACCTTAATCTATAAAAGAGAAAGGTAGATAGCGAGAGAGAAAGCAGTGAGTGAGTAAAGCTTGGGAATACTCAATTGTAGCATTACCCTAAAGAAAAGAAATAATAAAAAAGGACGCTTGCTTACTCACTTATTGTGTCTCATCAAGAGATAAAAGGAGCAGAGCATAAAATTTAATGTGAAAATGGAGGTTCTTTCCTGAAGAGCAACCTACCCACTAGCTTATAGAATAACGAGTAATGTTATGAAAACTTGTTCAAAGAGAAAAGGATGCGACGACAGAGCATGTACAAATAAATGTAATACAGTATCATACTCGTACTAAACTGATGATGATACCCAAGCTTAACTCACTTACCAACTAAACAAGACACACAACTCTTGCCGGTTTCACATACATCCTATCATTATGATAATCTTGTTGTGAGACGATATAGTGTATGAGCAGAAAGACAAAGCGTACAGACAGACACATAAAATGTACGTACATTATAACAACTAGCAGGAGAGGAGAGAAGAATGAAAAACAAAAAAAAAATACATAGGAAGTCAGCGTTATGTAAGTAGAGTAACACAGCATTCAGTTTTACCATTACGCTCAAGTTTGTCCCAAAACTTAAAAGGACTACTACATAATACACATAATAGTTTATTACAGTAGTTTCCCTTGTATATCACCCTGCCATATTTAGATGTGCCATGTATATATTATGCTCAAACGAGTGAGTGGGAGAAAGTGACACTTGTATAAGTTCTAAAGATGGTTATCTTTCTTCATGTTTCCTCTTGTTTTCAGTTACAACAACAACGAGGCAATGAAGATGACAATGATTTCAATATACTTCCCCACAGGGATATATAAATAGCAACGGTATACTCATCGGTCTACCGTTAGACTCCTACGTATATTTTTGCATACCTAAGTTCTAGTGAAACTGTACAAAAAAAGGATGAAAATGAGACAAGTGAAGACTTGTTTGTTCATTGAACTTGGAGAATACATTTTCCGTTCGAAGGTAATATAAAAATATTTTTGCATAGCTAAGTTCTAGTGAAACTGTACAAAAAAAAAGGATGAAAATGAGACAAGTGAAGACTTGTTTGTTCATTGAACTTGGAGAATACATTTTCCGTTCGAAGGTAAAATAAAAAGTTTTTTTCTCATCCCAAGTTTTTTTTTCTTTTCTTATGAATAGAGGAAGGGAGAGGAAAGGGATAGGAATACATGTAGTGATAATAAAGAAAAAGATAGGAAACGCCTTGAAGCTATTTAAATTAGATTACCATTGCCAAAATAGAGCCTTTCCCTTACTCACAGAGCTACGACATTAATTCCAACCGATATTAAAGGTTAGGAAGTTGTTGGTGGTGAAGGAGGAATAGAAAAAAGAAGCAAGCTCAAGTTAACTCCTATGTTGTTTCTTTTTGCCGAGAGGATAAAGAGCTAATGCAGATGCGTAATGAATAAGAAGAATGAATTCAAATCAAACGGTGGGGCAGCAGTTTTTTTTCTCTTGTGACCCAAAAGTAGCTCTTTCAAAGATATTGTATATCAAGTTGCATTGAGCTTGTAAAGTAATACCAGTAAAAAAGTGTCGGTTGAAATTAAGTCGACCTAGAAAGAAATCTACAAGTTTCTTTCCTCTTTCTCTTGAAAATGGTATCTTTGTATCCAGTTCGATTCTTAACAGTATACAGCCCAAACATGCATATTATTTGGAATAGAATCCCGTCGCCACGTTCATTTCAGATGAACGAAAATGGAATAGAAAAGCATTTCATGTCGCAAATGAACAAAGTTTGTAGTTACAGCACCAGTACTTTTTGACAAAAAAATGTGTAGGCAACTTTCACTTATAATTCGACGTGCTAAATATTGTGTATTTACCTACCTAATGATTTATAGAGCAAGAATGTACACTTTCAGTTTTAATGTTTATCCAAAAGGTAGTATAGTAACAAAAGAGAAGTTAGTATGTAGAATAATCCAAGTGTAAGCAATAAAACGAGCTTTACCAACGAATTCAAACAATGCTTCACCAACTCTGCGCTAGAATGAAAATTATCTTTGTACGTTTCACAAAGAGTGTGCTGTTCAAAGAACTGCGGACTACATGAAATTTTTATTACTGTTTGACATTCATGTAGGACACGACATATGTACTTGTATAACCATTTCACACAGATCTGTTTCGCTTTTCCATTGACCACAATAATGAATTAATTCAACTTCGACCTGATTCTGTAGCTACATATGTTCTGTAAGTATTCTTATGCGGGGAAGTATCTTGTTACTCGGGCGGCATTAGATATTTTCGAGTTGAAGCACGTCGCGTCTAGCCTGCATAGAATGAACTTTTTTTCTACGGTATTAAATTACTCGAGGAGTGAAAGATACAAATTAATGGTAGTGTTCGTGCTTTAGAATGGCTATTTGGCGTGCCCAAAATATGTAGTTATCAGTAAGTGCTGCCAGGCGATATGTAGTTGAGTTTGAAGCACGCTTTGAAATTAAACAATAAGCTTCATAAAACCATTCACACTTTACACACTTACAGAGGAAAATAATAGGTAGCAGTAGATGAGATTATGCAATGTACTTACTTTGACGCATAGAGTCAGTTGAACTTTGAATAAAAATATAACTCTGTTTTCAACTCTTTGCAAAATTTATGGTGAAAAAGTGAAAGTGGTCTCTTTTCCATAATACTACTCCACGAGCACTTTATAATACAGTATTATTAATACTTAGTTACATGTATACATACCTAAATGGAAAGCTACACTGGGAACATAATTGGAAATAAGGAAGCTACACTGGCTGCGACCAAAGGAAATACATATATATGTATTATTCTTTGCCACGCATTAACACTTAATGCATAATTGGGGCACAGTGAACTTCCTGCTAAAACTCACTTTAGTCAGTCGTTATTACAACTTCATATAACATTCAGCAATTGAGATACATACACCATTCTCTAATATTTTTCATGTCAATTTAAACAACATTAAATTATAAATTATGGTATTATCAGTATCATAGAATTTATCTTTTAACAAATCGAATCAAATGTACAAACAACTTTGTTATATTTCGGAGGGTATTGGTATAATCTAATTTTTTTGTCAATTTCATGCATGCTATTAGATAAAAATCCCTCTCTTAATGAAAAATGTATGTATACAGCTTCAAGCTGTTTATATTTTTATCCCAATACTTTTTCCAAACTCAATTCCAATATGACTGAGAGAAAACAGAGTTATTGATATTGTTTATTCTAAGTAAAATTGTTAAAAAAAAGTACATTACTCACGAATAAAGTCTCAATCCGTTCAATTCGCAAATAGGATATGCACACTCCTCTTCTTTAAAAAACGGAACAGTAAATTGGATTTGACATTGTAGTTTCTTTTACATTATAAAATTTTACCCGAAAGGAAAGCGAGCAGTATTTTTTGGTATAAATTTTCACTTTTTGGAGCTCCTATTTTATGCATGCGTGTTGAACACTATGCAGTGACATATAAACAACGTTATTAGAAGCAGGCAGTACATGCAAGTGTATGTTGTTGTTATGCATGCATGCATAATATGTGTGTAGTAAGTATGTGTAGTTACAAAAGAGTTGTTTGTAAAAGCTCATGAATCCTCCGGGAATGTGAAAACCTTGTTTGGTGTCACAAGAAAAATGCTTCGTTTCAAAATAACTAAAATCTTCTTCTTGTGCAAAGAAGAAATACGTACGGTAGTAGTTACTCCTTTGTGTGCATTGTAATCTCACAAACACGCCTTTTGAAAATCTTTATCCTTTTACAAAAATAATAATGTAGCTCATATGTATGTAAAAATTTGTAAAAAAGTTTTTTTTATCAACATATGGTTCAATTGAATATTCAAGTCAAGACTGCTCCTTTTGTAGTGTCGTCATCCTATCCAATATATCACTCTGTTTTGATGGGAAAGTCAGCGAGCTCCTGTTGAATTCACGTTTTGCCCAGAACAGGATCCAGAAATATTTACATGCATACACAAGCACTTTTCACAAACATATAAGACTAAACGTGAAAAGGAGACGTTTACCCAAGAGAGCGAGGATTTTCTTTTCAAAAATATTAAGTGTCAGTGTCATTCAAAGAATCGTTACTTTTTAGAGTATCTAATACCTCTTTTACGAATACGTCAACAAAAAACGCACCGTATTGGAACTTTTACCTAAAAAGATTGCTTACTTTGCTCGCTTGCTAGCTATCTAATAGCAGGTTATTGTGGAAAAAGTTTTTTGCACCTTTAAATAGTTCATTGAAAGGTATAGAGACACAAACACTATTCCTGGTCACGTCAAATGTAGTAATCAAACCACAGCACACTTATGTACCTACGTTTGTAAAGAAAAAACTATTTCAAATGATGTAACAGATACGAGTATTTTCCAAGTATTTTTTCATTATAGCATTTGAACTACGTTACACTTGGGAAAGTGCGTACGTTCAACGTATTTAAGTGTTGTTAATGACCGGAGAATTCAATGATGACACTGATCTGTAACGAGTGTGCTTACCAAATTATTGTCGTTACTTTACAAATGTCATCAGACAAATGCTTAAATTAATTCAAATTAATTTTTAGCTATAGGATTGTGTACCAAGAAAGTAAATTGGAAGATGCAGCTCTCCGATAATAAAACATTGCACAGAAAAGAGTATCACCAAAATCACCATTAAGCCACTAATGGCAATGGTTGTAATCTGTTTTCTCAGACCATAATAAACCAGCTAAACAGCTATCAAATAACCAGTAAAAATAATGAAATCAGTGGAAACTTTGGGACTAATAACGATACTATGAAGGGAAGTGTTACTGATAACTTATTTTAGCATCTGAGACGGGCAAGTGCTTTCACACCTTCTAGTGCTGGAGAGCAATATATGATCTTTAAAAGACATGTTTTGTATTCCTTAAATTTGCGAACCGGTTCAGATTCTGCCCATCCCTTGGATTTGAAAAAACACTATCGTGTTGGCATTTGGACTTTCTGGGTATATGTATCGAAAACATTAGGATGGTAATAAGAAGAGAAAATTTGTTCATCTCCATCTGTGTTCTTCTTAATATACCTAAGTGTAATATCGAGATGATTCAAAGTAGCAGCAATTGAAAAACTATACATTTTGGAGAGGATTTGTTCTCAATTTGCACGCTCTACCTCAAGACAAAAAAGTAAAACTTGGATTGCACAGACAATGAGTCAAAATGGCTCTTTAATTTCCTTTCTTAT
>JAHZMZ010003421.1:0-16026 GCA_027743805.1 Lepidocyrtoides sp. E14 | reverse complement strand
AGTTTGTTGAGATCTTGGTATGAACAATTTTCATTAGTTGGTAAAGGAACTTTTTTATTTAAAATTTAACGCTGGATTGGTTTTTGTCTCGCTAAAAATCTCGACTTTTCGTCTCTACCATACATCTTTTTATACTCTTACGTTACTATAATATAATCGCTGTGGTGATAACTATACAATCACATATCTTTGCCATTAGCCGTATCCCTTCTCTTCTTCGTACATTTGATTTAGCTTTAACAGTTGTTGGTCGTTTCTATGTAAATTAAATGCACTCAGGGTCAGCACACCAATAATGGATACACAATACACACAATAACTTTGCATATGAGCGGTAAAGAATGCACTTGTGCTTCTTCTGGTAAAATAGATAAAACCATATATATTTACCTTAGCTTTAACTTGTCTTCTAAAGTTGTAGTTAATGTAGATATATATTTAGAAAAGTATTTTATATAAAAGTTTAAAAAAAGTTATATGTACAAGATACGTCTTCTCATACCCCGCCTATCAATCCATGCATCCATAACCCATCCCATCCATTAATATTTTATAAAAACCGTTAATTATCATTATAGTTGTTATCTCTTTTCTGTTAGAAATAAATTTTTGATAACAGCAATCCTCATTCATTTTCATTCATATAGGGGCATAAATAAGCCTGTGAAAATATTTATTTTAGTCGTTGAAAAAATAATAAATAATGCGTGCAAAAAACAAAAGTCGAAGCACTCGAAGCAAATTAAAGTTTAAAAAATCAACAGGTGTAGTACGCGCAATAATGCAAAGAGTGAAATGCTATTAGAATATAATATATAGTTCTATTCTATGTAGTTACAGGAGAGGACTTTAATATGTTATAATTTTTCTCAAGAACCTTTCTAAGTGAGTGAATATGAGTATTGAGTATATCTTGTTCGTCACAAAGAGTGAAGGAATTACGATGATGATTATTATGAAAACCAATTTTGCTATTATGTATTTCTCTTTCTCTCGCTTTTCCACTCAGCTACTGCAGCTGCCGCTGAGTGTAGCGTACCTACAAATACGTTATACATTTTTGTATTTGTAAACTCTTTATGATGGTTCATTTGAGATTTTTGTGCCGTCACTAGAGCAGTGACTACTAGCTACTTAACAGCTCGCTGTATTGCTTATGCAGAAACAATTCATCTGTCCCCTTTAATTGTTAGCTTCATGATAAAAAATTCACATAAGGTTTTTAACCTTCAAGATAAAAATTTACAATACTTCTTTGAACCATCACGGCTTAATTTTTTAAACTTGAAATTCAAAATTGTGCAATAGTTATGTATGGTCATTTAAAAGCCAACATTGCAACAAAACGCCAAAATAAAACGACACATACATGTAGTTAGAATTTCCGTGCAAAAATCCATTCCATGGCATTGTCTCCTATCTCATGAAAGTCAAAGCAAAATCAAATTGTCTATAATACTAGTATATTACATACCAACGGCAGACTCATTATCAGTACATACACCAAGTTTCATATTTACAGCGAGCATGATTTTACTGGCTTGCCATAAACTGGCAAAATCAAATTGTCATAATACTAGTATATTACATACCAACGGCAGACTCATTATCAGTACATACACCAAGTTTCATATTTACAGCGAGCATGATTTTACTGGCTTGCCATAAACTGGTTTAAGTCTCTTTTTATCTACACACACAACTAAACAAGACATGTCAATCGATCCAATCACAACACAACTATGTGCTGTGTTTTAAAATTTCTTCTTGTCATAAAAATAACAGATGTATTGGAGGTGTATTTACAAACAAAATACAAAGAGCAACAATACGAAACCAACAGCAGTTACTTTTTTTAGAGAGCAGCTTTAGCTCAAATGCTTTTATTTTCTTCAATGGCTAAGTATCATTGGTTGGCTGAGTGAGTGGCAAAGTAAGTTTAGATAACAGTAATAAAGTTTTTTTTTCCATTGCTGTGCTTGGTATTTTATGCGATAGGGGTATAAAACTTGGCATTCACTCACTGAAATAATATTATTAAGTATGTACGTACGTAGTAGCAATGTACTGTAATGTACATAGTGCATGCGTGTTTTATTTATTTGCGTTTGGTTTGAATTGAATGACTGAGTAAAAGATGAAAATCACCGACTACATCAACATTATCGTCATCTTGAGAAGCAATACAGCAAAAGCAACTTGTTTTATCGTGATGGCCGTGGCGCAGAAGTAAATACCTAGGGATGCTTTTAATATTTTCAAACGAAACACTTGGTTGCTTTGCAGGTATGTATAATAAATTGTGAGAATAATCAAGAAAGGAGATGCGTATTACACTGCATTATTGCACTATTATTATTGTTATATTTTTTAAACATTGTTTGATGTATGCATGTGTAGACCTTGGAAGTACTTGGCATGGCATTCCATGTTTGTAAATTCAAAAACATTTTACTTGTTGAGATGAAGAGGTTTGGAAAATGCTTGTTTGCAAATATTTTCTCTAACTTTGATTATACATTGTCATAATCCGTAAAATCTTAAGGAAGCAAAAGCATGTAAAACTAGTTAGTGCTGCAATGAGCAATATTTTAACCCTAGCTCCATGATATTTAGTAGACTACCTCACGATAATAATAACATAATGCTATTCCGTCGGAGAATTTTTGGCAATACCTAAAAGGTAGCCTAAAAATAACCTAACCTGACCTATTCAGGAGGCAACCAGAGACCGGATATTTTGGATATGGACGTTTCAGACAATTTCCTGTTTTGAAGGGAATAAAAATTTGGGGCCACCATTGACTCTAATGATGACGTTGACCATTGCGATGTTAAAGAAAAGAAAATAAGAAACAAAGCAAACCGATTGACTTAAAGCAAGCTACGCACATACACAGTAACCACAACCATAGTCCATCCCACTTAAAAGCCACAAACATGCCATTTTAGCATTCTTGGTTACCTACATCAGAGATGTGTATGCCCATGTTGACCAAAATAATTGCAAAGACATGAGTTAATCATTATTCAACTCACAGAGGCTCTTTCTCTGGTAATTATTTACGTATAAATATTATTGCATGTGTCACGGAATCATAAATACAACTAACAAGCAGGGGTCTTAAATCTGACACATTGTGCCTGGTAGTTGAGGATCGGAGAACAAGTAAAATTTCTGTACTATCACTTTTAGTACTATTGTGAATTTCAGAGGATTTCTCTAGTGAGTTATCGAATTTGGAATTTTTCTTAAGACAAATGTCGACTTGTTTCTTGACATATCTTTCGAGGAAAAATACGATTGCTGAGCCAACTTAAAAAAACACCTCGTTTTAAAAGCCGTTCATTCTTGAATTCCGATTCCGAGTGCATAAAATACTTGTAAGGGTTCACAGTTCACATGTCTTCCTTCATTTTTTTGCAATTACAAACGGTAATACCTCTAGTGTAAGATTCTATGAGAAAAAAACATTCATAAGAATAATATGAACTAGAAATTCTACTCGTGTTGTAATAGTTGAATGAACAGATATAAATCTTCTGTAAAAATTAACTGGCAGTCCGGTTCTGGTGGGATAGTAATGTTGTAAATAATGTAGAGAAAAAGGTATGTAATGATGTATTGTATTTACATTCACATGAAGGAACAAGGAAAATGCTGATAAATATAAAAAGACAGCATACGGAACCGGGGACCGGGATCAGATAGTGATAGCACTGTGATTAATAGTTAAAGCGAATACGCGAATATTAGTGAGCATACCTTTCTTGCAAATACACTCTTGATGAAAAGAACCTGTTGGCGAAGAGTGTGCAGTTGGGACTGATACAAAATGCGGAAAATATATCGACAAAGTCTCATTGTACTTTTGCATACTCATATATACATACTTGTTTACCTAGTACAAATATAAGGCGCTTGATGGTTCTTTAGCGGGTTACTATTTGTTATTTGTAAGTCTTCTGCTGGTCAAGCATATTTTATCACTAGAGTAGAGATATTTTTTTAAAGTTTCCGTAAGATAACTAAATGTTTCTAATTATGTCCAAAATTCAACATTTTTTCCGGTAATTTAAGGTACGTTTGAATGATATAAATCAAATCAAGGAAGCCATGAAATAAATCCTAATCGAAATTAATTAGTATAAAAGGGGAAATAAATGGCATTTTGTTTAAAGTTTTAGGATCCAAATTCAGATTTCGTCTCTGCAGAAAAAAATATTTTTAGTCAATATTAACATTCTGTCCACGCACCTTCAAACTTGGCCTGTATGGCATTCCTTATTGAATTTTATCTCTTTAGCTTGACCTAAAGTGTCAACGTCGATTTCAAATATTTTTCAAAGCAAAATGGATAACTGCGATGGTCTCTCTTATGCTGAAAATACTTTAGTATCAGCAAATTGAAAATTGTAAATAAATTCTTTAAAAAATATCGAACACGCTTAAAAATAGGGCTTACAAATGCTCATTTAATAACATGAGAAAGTGATGATAATCAACACAAACGCTAACCAGAATTGTACAAAAAAACATTTTGATGCAGCATGAAATAATATATGATTTAGGGGACAAGCAATATAAAAAGTTGTAGGTTCATTTTGCGAAATGAATGCAAAATGCGAGTAGGTACAAACTTTCAGTGGACTAAAAATTCCTTTCAGCAGTTTATTTTTATGTAATGACATAAGTAACATGACCTCACCTAAACCAAACAGTTAAAAACAAATGAAAAGCAGTAAATAATGAAATATATGATTGACTGATTAATAGCTAGTAAATGAAAGCCAAGAGCATGATGTAGTTTCAGGTTTTCACGCGATCGTGTATTTTGAGTCAAAATTTTTGACAGAGTCAAAGAAACGCATAAGTCATGTCTAAGACTATTTTGGGTTTGGCACCAGTTTTGGCAGTTCCTATTTCTTGATTATTCGGAACTCTTATTTGTGGATGGTAGGGCTCGGTTGGAGTGAGTACTTCAAAACTAAAACCTTTACCTTTATACATTACAATTGACTGACCAGAGGTAAAAAGTACAGCAGTCACTGCCACCTCTTCAACTCGCCAGAGCCGGTCACCAAAAAAGTATAAGAAAATTGTTTTACATGGTTTAGTGTTAACGAACAATGGTCATGATTACCGCGCCGTGTAGTGTAGCGCCTTTAGTTTTTCAATAATAACTGCAGGTTAATACACACTTGCAGGTGGATGTAGCTGTAGTCCGGTAAATGTAGAATTGTTAGCAATTTTACCCCATACACTTTTGGTTTTGGTACTTGTGTCATCATATATCTCTCATAACAGCTCATCAACCAAGCAAACCAACTTAGAACATATTATTATAGCTTTTGTAATAAATAACCATGTCCGGTTTAAATCGATTAGCATAAACATCGCACAAATTATTCTTGATGCCCATGCTTGATCACGTTCATGCACGTAGTTAAATTTCAATTGTTTGAAAATTACGTTAAAAAAGGTGACTTACGCAGCAATGAGCACCACGGGGTTTTCAAGTATGTACATCTATGTCATCCATGCCTGGTCACAGACAGATTGATTTTTTCGTAAGGAGAAAATTTGGAGGAAGGGAGCAGCAAAAGCCAGAAGCGTTTAACCCCCTGAAGAAACATTTCCCATGAATATTTCATAGTTTTCTTCACAGGTATATTTTAGCACATTGCATATATACATACATAAATAAATCTGTGAGTTGTGTTGAGTACCTTTGCTAATCATCATCATACAGATAGTAAGTAGCAGTAGAATTGCTTTGTACTATTAGTAATAAACATTTCGAAATAAATCTTGTCGACATTCAATAACGAGAATGTAAAACTTAATTTTACGCAAATAACCAAACAACACTTCTTGGTTTATGCGTTTTACTTTTAGCTGAGACTTAAAATAATTTTTTTAAAAGCAACAATGCAAATGACACCAGCAGAGAAGATAAAGAAATAATTTAAATGAATTACGTGAGTGTCGTAAATTCATTCTTCTCTCTCAAAATCAGAAAGAGAAAAATGAACACAAAGGTTTCAGTTGGTTTTGTTAGTCATACAGATATGCTCATTTTACCATTCCACTGTTACTGCCCCTTCTTACCTTCTAAATTAGCAAAATTCAAAAATACTTCATACGTTTCTGTTTTATTAGTTGGTCAAGTGAAGGGAAAAAAGAAGACGAAGAAGTTTCATTACAAGTGAACAACGCGTGCGTTGATTGCACTACTAACATGTACTATTGTTGTGAGAAAAATATATTCTTTTCGTATTTTCACCAACTCTTTCCCTCTTCTTTTGAAAATTTCTCATTTTCCTAGCTTTTCTCCCTTTCGAATGAAATCTTTCATGAAATTGCTATATTTTTTTGTGATAAAAATGGTACGAAATGAACTACATAAATGATAATAATGATGAATCAATGAAATGCACTTAATGAGCATATTATATTCACACAATAACAAAGTAATTTTTCCAACTTGCTTGCTAAATTAACTAGTACTAATAATAGTCATATATATAACTAACAGATTACTCTTATATTTAGGTTTATATAGGCTGATAAAAGGCAAAAAAACATTACATTTGTATACTTTTCATAATACTTCATAAAAAGTAAAAAAAATAACTACAATGTGTTACTGCTTGAGAATCTTGTGATTGTGATGGCGAGATATTGCAATTTGAAGTAACAAAGTTTCACGATCAACTCTTGTATTGTTGCTGTTATTCTTGTCATTTTGTTTTGTCTCATCTCACCATCATCATCTCTATCCTCGTTTTTTTATATTTTATAATTTGTCGTGTCTCTTGTCCCGTCTCATGTCCCATTCTCCTCCACTTTGTTGCAAACAAACACTTAATTTGATTTCATTCATACAAATTGTATGATAAAATCCCTTCTTAGAATCTACTGACTACATACGCATCCTTTACACACTCTTTTTTTTCCTCAATATCATTACTAATACTAATACTACCACCGCCGCTCTTGTCGTTTCTCGCAAAACTGTATTTTATGCATTGCAATTGTAGCTTAACAAGAAGGAAGACAGATAAAAATATATTACATATACGTCTCTCTTGTCTTGTCTCATTTATCAAACAGGCATACCTTGCATTATTTGTAACAGATACGCAACATGTTTCTATCCAAGAGTCTTGTCGTCTTCGGTCAATTTGATTATTTATTTGCATTACATTACTTTTATAGCATTATTACCTACCTATTATGCGATTCACAACTTTGATTTTGAGAGCATTAATTTATGAATTAGCAATGATTGTGGGGTATGCGTGCATATTGCCATTATCCGCTCGGGTGACCATTTGACGATGAAGAAAGCGACCCAGTCTTCTCTTTACTTCATTCTTTAGTTTTTCTACCCAATATTTTTTGTATAAAAAGTGCACTATTATTATTTGTTATCAAGCAGTAGTAGTGCAGTTTACATAAATGTACTTGGAAATGCAGAGTTAACGATTGCAATAACCATAATCCATTTTTATGAAGACTTTTCTGAAACTCAAAGATAATCTTTTCTTAATACATGTAGCTACGTATTTACCAACAAAAAATGATACAAGAACTACTAAAATGTACACACATAGCCTGTGTAACACAGGATTAGATTACCTAAATATGGGCACGTTGTTATTTTTTTAGTTAGAAAAATGTCCTTTTATGCTAATTCCTCTCTTCTACTATTCAACAACATACAACCAACCAATAAAACAGAATCAGAGTCACGCTACGTACAGCATGATAGAACACACATCACACGTAAAGCACTTATAATCGTACATCTTATTATCTTATATGCTAGTAATCCCAACCAAACATAGCCCATAAATAACGGGCTTCATTTACGCTCACGAAGAGGAAAAAAAAGAAGAAAGACAATAAGAGAACACGATGATAACCGACCGAAGCAGCAGAGGAAAACGACAAAAAAATGATCTGATGATGATGATGATGATGATGATTAAGATTGTGTTTGTTGTATATATTTTCTCCGTTTGTCTTCCTTTCTTTGAAGAGGCTGGTAATACCAGCCACCAGCACCATTTTACATTGTTCCTCTTAATCAGTAAAAGAGAATCGTTGTCGTAAAGAGCGCATGTGTGTGCCCCATAATAAAGATAGTTTTTGTGGTTAGGTTAAATACTGCATATTATGGTTTACTCATGAATATTTACACCTGACCATGTTGTTTGCTCGTTCTTGATGATTATTGTTATTATTGCAACGAGGAGGGAGGAGAAGAGACGGTAAAATAGATAGACATGCATAAAGCAAAACTGTATTTCTAATGCAATGGTAGCATCACAGGTAAGCAGATTATGTAGTTTAGTTTGTATTTTGATGGTAAAATAACATTACTATAATGTGATATGTGTAGTGACGATGAGCAAGAACTTTATGTTTTTATTGTAATTCGCAAATTGTTCCTATGAATATTATTATCTCCGTACGTAAAGAACAGAGAAAACAACAAAAACTAAATGCACATTTTTGCACGACAAGAGTCATGAATATGATGATNATGTTTTTATTGCAATTCGCAAATTGTTCCTATGAATATTATTATCTCCGTACGTAAAGAACAGAGAAAACAACAAAAACTAAATGCACATTTTTGCACGACAAGAGTCATGAATATGATGATGAGCAAGAAAATATATGGGAATCGTGTGCGTGTGTGTGCCCTGGCATGGCCCTAACAGCCTACTTTGATGGTTTGCAAGTTTTAAAAAAATACGGAAAGTTTATTTAGGTACAGCATGGTACACGACCCATACATTGGGAAATGTTTTTAATGAACCTTTCTACTAAAAGGTTATCTGGAGCTTTGTCGCTTCTCTAACTAAAGCACACCAGTTTTCTGTAATTGGGGATACTTCTATAATTTTACCTAGGAATAACATTTTTATGACACCTACATACACCGAATCAAGTATGTCGTCTTCCTCGTTATTATTTCTTTTATGTTGTCTTATTGAAAAAGCGAGAAAAAGAAGTGATAGTTTTGGTTATTCTTTTTGACTGCCCTTCAGTGCTCTGGGGTGCTGCAAGCTTGCTTGGTGGTCCTTTTTCATGTTTTATGGTATTATCCTTTTGCATTTTTGTGTCTATAATAACTTATCTCGTACAAGCTGTAAATTAACTCTTGAAAACCCTTCATTTGCAATTTGGCTGTGTCATAAAATTGTCAGATTTACTTGTATTCTAACATACATCTCATTGTTGTTAGGTTTTCGAAGATTTTGTTTTCTTCAAAAAAAATAACTTTTTCTTTCCTAATAAAAATCTCTCTTGCTCGGTGCAGCAGAATGCAAAAATAAAGCCGTTTTTATTATTTCATTGAATTTCATTGTGGAGAATGCTGAAAAGTGAATTTTTTGAAATTTGATATTACGTCGACGTTTATAATGACTCAATGTGAAAGCTGTTTGGTAAACACACAACGTAGATATATGTACTTCATTTTTAATAAAACAGATAAGGATGAGCCAAGAAGATGATGACGCATCCAATCGACCTGTCACTATCAATCAGTTTCATTTAATTTTTCAATTCAATCAGCGCTGTGCAGACTTATTTTCTAGCATCGCTTTTGTTTTTCTTTACCCTTTTGCATATTTTCCCATTGTGAACACATTGACTTTGCTACGTGAGGGAAGGGAAAAAACCAAAGTGTCGCATGTCGATGTTACTTTTATTAAATATTTTATTAAAAAATGAACTTTGTGTAGTCTAGTCATCTTTACTCATTATTATGAAAACCTTGAAAAATAACAATGGTTGCGTTTCCGTTGCATCGACCCATCTGAAACCGGAACTTTTTTACACCTTGATTTTAATAACCGCACACATGTTTTTCCATTTATACCTTTAAACTTTAAATCATTCTGATAAGTATGATAATAATGATAACACATATTTTACCATACTTGTTCAGTCAGATGAGACGATATAATATGTATTTAGCGGTCGCATGTATTGTTTTTTATGTTCTTGATCATTCACTAATAATGATAATAATAATGAATCTTTTTAAAAAACTCTTTGTTACTTTTCTCGTCATTTTTAACGATTTCCGCCGTAGGAAATTAAAAGCCTCCTTTTTCTGTCATATTCACATCAGTCTAATCAGCATATATTGAGAGAAAAGTTCTTAACCAACCACAACGACAGCATTCACAGCAAGCAATATTGTTGTGAAGCATGCTGCTGCACCCATTCAACAATGAAAGCTACAAGAGCAACAATCAAACTGTCAATTCAATGTCCTTCTAATGATCATCATCATTAAATATCGTATGATGGAGGCCTTCACATTTCTTATTCCACACTGGTACTTATCTCTGCAACACCGCTGAGGTTACATGAGTTTAACTTTTTGCCGCATTGCCAGTTTATGAATGACCCCCAAATCAAAAATAACTTTTGTATCAATGAACTCTGCTACATTTAATATCCAGATTTCTATTAGTAATTTGAAATGAATATCTGCTAAATACCAATCTACTCGCTGCTCTGTTCATCTCTTTTCACCTACAAGCTTAGTTTTTTTGAAATAATTATTTTTTACTCACTCAGCAATTAGCACCCCAACACTTTTAATACAAAAGAAATCGGCAACAAAATAGATGAATGAATATAGCTATTCTGCAATGTTTTAAATTATCATTTCCGCTCGCTATTCTACACCTTTCTGTGTACGGAAAGTGTAGAAAAATATATGAATAGCTGCAGTACCGCCGATTCCTACCGTATAGATAACATTATGATGATATTGTCGAGTGTCGACTAAAAACACGGTGGTATGGTGGTGGTGTGTGGTGACGTCGTTGATCGTGATGATATTTATTTATCGGGCATTAAAATGTTTTTCAGGTGATTTAGCAAAGCTTATCACGTACCGTACAAAAGCGTTACAGCAAACTCCGCAATGAAAATAAAAATGAACTTTTATAGCAGCCACGTCACATAGTCACATCATATTATCATGTTGTTATTTACAATCTCGAATTTTAATCTTAACGCTACTGGTTGGTATAAAATATTACACGAAGTCTGCAGTGCTGGCAAGGTTTACAGTATGTAGAGTTCACCTGTTATAGTTGTTGCTACTTGTGAGCAAACAGCGTAAAAGCAAGAAAAATATTTTTTTTAGAAGAAAAATGTCAGGAGGAAGGAAGTTTGCAGTAGGAATAAAAATGGTGGAATTAAGAATTACTTTACTGTTTCTAAGAATAAGAAGTAATCCCTCCCTACTGCAAAGGAGTGAGTATTGCATTACTCAGTACCAATGAATGATTGTGTTGCGTTGTTGTTGATGTGGTTGTTTTAGCGTATAAAATGAATAATGCATAGGTAATAATTTTTACATTCGTTGAACCATACTCATTTTCTTTCTTCTTGACGATAATGTGTGCTACTATACCGATTCGTATTTACGCTATTTATGTTCTATACGCATCGCATTTTATTCGCATCAGAAAAAATTAAATTGAGTGCATTTTTGTATAATTCTTCAAGCAGAAGATATAATATTTTGAATTGGAAAGTCGGAAAGTTGAAATGCTAGCCAGCATCAATCTCAATCTGAATTAACCACTGCAGTACTACTGCCTTTGTAGTTTTACGCGTAATCGTCCTTCATCATCATAATGATTTCAGCCGTCACAGTCACAGTAACTGCCTAAATGAAAAAGTGTATGAAAACCTGCCACTCTGTAGAATTTTTTTTATATTCTTATGAATATTCACATTTCTTAAAAGACCAAGTGTGCAAAATGACTAAACATAATATTTTAAAAGGAAGGAAAAAAGGAGCCTAGAGTCCTTAGCTTGATGAATTTATCATTTTCATAAACTGTCATATCCTTCCGGTATATTTATGATTTTTTATTTGCGCGGAACGAATGAACCTCCATACCTAGATAAAATGAGGGTTGAGAGTGGGTGGGCTGAAGGGTTGGATGTTGGATTGCATGCTGCTGCTCTTACTTTAACGCGTTTGATTTATTGGTGTTTGTTATTAGATACATTGATTAGACGATTTGCGTTGATTATTTCTTAAATGGCCTTGATCTTTAAAAATGTAATACCAAAATGGTGTTTTCAATAACATTAAGCAGTTAGTAGTTAAATAGTAGTGCTACGTCCATTTATCAAACAGCCGCAACAATACAAAACTCTATTATTCTCTCTGTT
This sequence comes from Lepidocyrtoides sp. E14, assembly GCA_027743805.1. NCBI lineage: Eukaryota > Metazoa > Arthropoda > Collembola > Entomobryomorpha > Entomobryidae > Lepidocyrtoides > Lepidocyrtoides sp. E14. The sequence continues at coordinate 3,794 of JAHZMZ010003421.1, read as the reverse complement.
TTTTTCTTATCTCTGAGCTCCTTATTGTTTTAGTTGATTTTTTTTTATTATTACAAAAACTTATAACAGTCCATTACTCAAAAACACAAGATAAATAACCAATTTAAGTTAATTACTTTTGTATTGTTTCATACGAAGAATAATTTTAAGTATCTTAATATCTTGTACATTTTTATTGTGTAAAGTAATGATGATTTCTTAATCCGATTGGCGATTCCTCTTCTTTTTTTCTAAATAATGCTTTATTATAAGGCTTTTGGCTATTATGTCTCGACCTACCGTATTTTCACAAAAGCTTTCAATCCTTTCGACAATCAACCGTTGTCGTTCACTCATATTTTATGTTAGAGATCGTACATTCTTAATGATTTTATAATACATTATATGGTGGTTAGTATTGTAGGAGAATATAATGTGCATATTATATGATTGCTGTTGTTGTACTAACCGTGACCTGTAAAAGATTGCTTATTGTGCGGTTATTATTGCTATTATAATAATCGTAATCGGTGACCCATATTTCTCCTTTTTCGAAAAAGATGTAAGTACCCATGCATGTATGTTCACGTATTCACCATATTTCGCACATGCATAGTTGGTGTAATGCTCAATGCAGTTCATATGAACATAATATTATGTATATACTTATAGTCAATTTATCATTCCGCTATTATACCAGCAGTAGCGATTTCCCTATCATCATCAATTTCCCGTTTGAATCCCTCATCATCCCACAAGTTTTGCTGTAACATGCCATCATCATCATAACCAACATCCCCGTGTTCATTCATTGCGTCTTTTTAGAAAAACAGATCAGAGAAATGAACCAGACTACCACTGACAGACATAATATTAAAAAGTATTTCTGTAGTAGCTTTATCGTTATTATGATCGTCATCGGTGGTCAACACCTTTTTTCACTCGCTACCCAAGAGGTATGTATCATTGTCATCATCAATAATCCTAAACCACAATCATATCACCATCAACATCACCTCTTTGGTCATTGCAAATAAAAACTATGTACATATTTGCAACTTGTACTACTAAGTTTTTATAGCATGCCATAAACATCATGCCTATTTCTTTCAACATGAATGCATATAAATTTTTATATCTCCCTTGCTACTTGGTTTTTACTTTTAGCCCTTCAATTTTACACCTTGTGTTCTCAATTTAATAAAGTAAGACATGAATTCTGAAGCTTCTGAATTTTTTGAGAAAAAAAACGGTCATCATCATTATTTGTAACATGCCACTTTGACTTTAATGCACTGGTAAAAAATTTTGCGCGATAAGAAAATATCCGCTGCTCTCTTCTTTACTTGTTTTCAGTTGATAGACGACATCCTTCTTCTCCTTTCTCTATTTGATACTGTGTGGAAATGCAATCCAGATAAAAAATTAGTTTACTAACTTTATAATGAATTGTGTTATTACGAATAAGAGCTGAAATGGGAATGCATCTATGCACGTGTAACATTTGTAAATGTGATATTTTATTGATATTATGGTTTAAAGTGTATGACGCTCAAAGTAAGTGACAAGACATCATTTAAAACGAGGAATGTGGTGGTATATGGTACAACAACAACAGATTACGTAGATGAGTGATAGAGAGACGGAAATGCAGATTGCAGGGTATTTACCAGCACAGCAGGTGATTGCCTTGACTTATGAGTTTCTTCGTTTATTATTACAAAACTAATTACTTTGGTTTCAAAAGCAGGTGTGTGCTATTTAATATTAATAGCGTGCCTATTGCAATGCGCATTTTAATGATTCAGGTAACAGGGGTGTGTGAGAAATGAAATGATAAACGGGTGTTAAATGGTGTTAACTGCTGAATTACTTTGTTATTTATTACTTGTTTGACCAAATTTTATACTCATTTTTCGTTCATTCCATTACTTAACTGGGAAATTGGATTTTAATTAACGTTAAAAGAAATATTATTGAACTTGTGAAAGTGTTATTGGTAAACGAGCTTGCTGAAATTACCAACAAACATTTTTTTTGTTATGAGAAGCGCAGAGTAGCAAAGTAGCAAACACAATGACCTTAAAAATAAAGCAAGACAGATATAGTAGACTAATTTTTTTTCGTCTCGGTTAATAAATTTAAGTCAAATTACTGTTTTGGAAGGAAATGAGTACTTGAAAATTTATGACACGTACGTAATAGGTGCACTGCAATAGTATTACTTATATATGTAAGATACAGACTATGAAAACCATCTAAACATGACCACACAACAAATAAACCAAAAAATTCCGATATTAGGAACAATGACTGAGAATGAGCATACCTATCTACTCAAGCACAACAAAACACAACAACTGTATGTAGTTGTTGTAGTTCGCTCATATCCACCTCGTAAACAGTTTTATGACCTTTTTCGGTTTGTTTACAGTGGTGTTACATCTTTGTGTTACAATGGATTGTTAAAATACCTAATCATGTTTGATTCAGGTTTATTTTTTTTATTTCAAATACCAGCAACCATGCGTGACTTTCCCGCATCAAGCATGCTAAGCATCCTGTTAGGTTGTTTTATTATGAAAATGTGATTTTTAAAAATTTGTTTGCCCAACTTACCATCTACAGGTTTGCCTTATTCATTCAATTTTTGAAAAGCACATTTATTTTGCTTACTTGGGCTAATAAATCAATCGATGGAAGAGAAAGCGCATACACAATATAGTTCCTCATCAATAATTATCATTTAAAGATTAAGTTTATTTGATTAATGAATTCTCTGTAGCGTTCATTTTTATGGTAATATTTCCTTTTTTGTTTGTGTACCTTATCATTGTATGGTTTTTAATTGCCCCTTTAATTATAGACGGCAGAAACCTTACATTTCTATACTTTCTTACGTAACACTTTAATTTTCTAAATATAAACAAAAACAAAACTAGCAAAAAAATATACCTTAATTCTAAAAAGTACAAACAAACAATGTTTACATTTTTTAAAAGCTTCAGGGCATTAATTTGATTGCATATTATTTCTTGCTTTTAGGTAATTATAAACTTTAACCAAGTTTTTTGCTTTATCACACATTTTGTCTTGAAGAGAAAATAAACCCGTTAGCTATTTGTACCGCATCAACGAGAATGTAAATGTATAAGGTAGGGCAGTAAACTGTGTAGAGTTTCAGCTTAAATTATGCTGCATAATAGTATGTGCCTAGTTGCTTCGGATAAAAGAAATGTTGTATTTTTTTATTTTCCCCGCAAATTCATTATGCAATTGGGTCGGAACAAAAATTTTTAACTGACTTTTGTGTACGTGAGAAAAAAAATCATCTCGCTGCTCCTACTAACCAAATCATTTATCATTCCCTTTGCATGTTTTTAGTTTTCCTCAACACTTCTCTACATTCTAAAAAATTGCACAGAAAAACTCAAACACGCAGCTTCTTCCTTTGCAATCATCATCAAACCTGAATTACTTTTCATTGTTGGTCTAATACTACATACCTGTTATAATGGTCCAGATTGCATTGCTCATTTTTAGAATCTAACCTACATCCCATTCTAATAGCCTAATTTACACAATACAATAATGCAAATAGGTAGCCTTTTCTCTCTTCTGTAGTCAGACTACGAAAAAATATTTTTGAATGAAAGATTTTCATTTTTATACTGTGTCCACATGATCGACAAGGAGGAAAACCTCATGTTGTTAGTACTGTGAATTAGACTTTTCCTTTTTATTTCAAAAGACAAAATGATCAAATCCACTTTATTGCTTTACTACTGCTGATAAATTCAAGTAGTGCAATGGTG
>JAHZMZ010003420.1:0-16958 GCA_027743805.1 Lepidocyrtoides sp. E14 | reverse complement strand
CATGGTAGCAATAGTAGTAGTTGTTGTAGTGGTAATATTTAGTGGTAGTATTAAGCAGCAAAGAAGAAGAAGAAGAAGAAGAAGAAAAAAACTAGTCAGCCAAACTTTTAGCTCTCTCTTTCTCTCCCTTTTTCTCTGTCTACCATAAGACGAAAATAACAGAAGTAGTAGTAGTAGTAGTCGCAGTTGGTAGTAAAAACTGTGGAAACAAGGGACATTGGAAAACTCTTTGCTGGAATAGAAAATCCTGTAGACAAGCAAGCACACGTTTTTATACCCTACTTGCATTACAATCTAGCAGCAGTAAGAGACTTCTCTGGTATGCTATACCCAGTTTTTCTTAAATATCAGGAAAAACATACATTTGTACATTGTATATACATGGCATAGACTACAAGTATAGTGATGATATCCTCTTTCTTTGTGCGCTTCTTTTTATGCAGTAACAACATTCATGCACTCTCTCTCGGTAACTTACTCCTTCCGACAGAGTGAAGGTATTTGAAAACATGACCGCCGCCAAAGCTTTGAACATTAGTGCAATGAATACGCTGATAGCCACCACCACCACCACCAGCTCAAGTCATACATGCATAATCCTTTATATATGCATACATACATGCATACATGCTTATTCTGCATTTGAACAAGCGGGTATATATGTAAAGCTTAATATGCACACTTTGCGATTCTTCATATGCATGCATAGGAATTTAGCATCTTTGTATACTTTGTATTGTTTCAAAAATGCTAAATTCTACAATCACCCTATATACTTGAGCCAGCTTTGTATACATGCATTTAAACCATGGAGTATATTATGTGCATGTGCTGAAAAAAAATATGCAACGGGATTTTATGCCGTTATAAGAGTTGAGCACAAATGTTAAACGCTCAAAATTTAATACATGACCATGATGGCCTTATAAATAAGTAGGGTAGTGATATATAAAAGGAACGTGAATAAAAACAAGCGGCTACTATACGTAGAAATAAACATGTACATACGTGTGTCTGTACATGCATGTTAGTGTAGCGTAAAATAGTCCATGACAAAAAAATATCTTTCCATGCTTATATTTGTATTATGGTTTCCTGCTTCCCCATCTTCAACATCAACTCGCTTTCTCCAGCATTTTTTTTTGTGTGTCGTCTACGTACTCTACAACACAAGAACGGCACAGTACGTGAAGTTAAGAAAGCGAGCAGCAGTAGTAGATGTACATACATACCTTCACTGAGTGAAAGTTTGTATTTTGCTAGCAATAAAAAACCTTTTTCTCTTTTGCCAGATATTCTAGAATTCGGTTATGTACATAAAAATGATTCCGGTGATGTTGTTGAAGGTGGTATGCATAGTTAGTTGAGTGGAATAGTAAGAAAAGAAGAAGCAGAATAAAAAGAGGAGAGAAACAAGAAGAAGAAGAACAACAACAAACTATTTATTTATTCTTCTTCTTCTTCTTCTCTCTCTCTCGTTCTGCTTTTCAAACATACAAGAAATATATTATGCATTTAGATAAGAGATATCTTATCCGACTCCCTTCCGCTTTTGTTGTGCTTTTATGAACAGGATACTTCCCTTTCAATGTTTTTTCGTGCCTAGGAATGCCGCCCTTCCTTTACAACACTAGTACTTTGTGAACGTAGTACGTACTGATAAATGCCTAAATATACTATCGTACTGTTTTTATTATCATCGCATCCATCCACAAGATAAATTACAGAGTTTGCAGACATGGATTCATGCAAATGATGCGAAACTGAGGAATCTGATGGGAAGAAAATTCCTTAGAAAATCTTTGAACGGTTGACAGCTTGCAATTTATCAAGCGACATACTTATTATATAAAAAAATCACCATTCACGCAGTTTTACGGCAGAATATTTTTTTTTCATTTTTAAAATGTCATTCCTATCTAATAGCAGAATTGAATTCTACGTAAATTCATTTAATTTCATTTGCAAAATTTTTTAACAAACCCTCGTTTAGTACTTGAAACTTCGCCCGAATCCACATTTTGCATTCCTTTCATCTTTGAATTTATTTTGGGTTTGATTTCATCTCATTCTCGGTATCATCTTCCTGATTGGTTGACATTAATAATAGTGATTTTGAAAATACATACATACATACATACACGGTTACACAAGCTATATACCATTATTTTATGCATCACAGTTGCGCAAGATTTTTTTTTCCATGAAATGAAATTACGTTAGCAAAAACCATTCCTCTCAACAATACTCGCTACATCATCACGCTGATTTCACAAATGGGAAAGCAGGTTTTTTTGTCCTCTTATCTATGTAATATATATAAACAAACAATGATCTCTTCAAAAGATTTCTGATGACGCAGTCCTTTTGTCATTATTGACTTTTTTGATAGATATGGAGATACATTGCTAGCAAAATTTATTACACGCCAGTTTTTTTCCATAATATTAAAATGCATTAAAGGAGACGAAGAAAAAAGAGGAAATACGAGAGCAAAAAAAAACTTTAGTTCTTTATTTCTCTGAAAAATGATTCACAAGCTTGTTCTATTTTTTTCCTCCGTTGATTCCGCCTCTCTGTTCCACTTAAAAGGATCATCATTCTCCAATCTGACGATGGCAATGACGGTGGTATTGGCTATATGAAGTTTATGAACCAAGTCAAAATATGAATAAGATGATGAAAAAAATGGAAGGTATTTTTTTCTGATTCCTTTTTTCTTCCTCTCGTTTTTGGCACTAGGCCATCATACCATTCTTTTATCATCACACACATTTCACCCGTGTCATAAGTGAATATCCAAAAGAATTTTTTATGTCGATTCATGATTTCTGTTTTAGCTCGTATATACTACTTACATATATGCACTGTATATACTGTATATTGACTAGTACACAAAAAAATACACATAATATTTGTAAGGATGACTGGTAGAGAAAGTTTTTTGGATTCTTTTCCACAATAATATATAGCGCTTCAGATGTTTTTGCCGTCTTATCCACCTAAAACCTTGGTATACTATGTAATATTATGGCATGAGAAACGGTGAAATAAGTAAAAACTTGGCTGCCAACTCTACTTTCTCCGGTAGTAATATCAGTTACATGCATACACATACAAAAAAAATTGATAAAGAGTATGCCACATTGTACGTGCATGTATGTATATCAGTTACGTATAATTGTGTTGGGAGGACATGGTCTTTTCTGGTCTTGTTTCTATTCTCTTTTCTTTCTCATCATCACTACTGCCGCCGTCCGCCACCACCATCTCCACCACCACCATATTGTACTCACTCTCCCAGCAACCCTGTGTATCAGCAGCTTTTGTATGAACATTTCTCTCCCTGTTTGGAAACAACTAGTACACATACTATTACTACTACCTCACTGCCTTACCACTTTTTTTTTTTGCTTATGCTTTTTAGTAGAGGAAAAAATCGATTGCTTGCTTTTCCGGAGAAGATCAAGAATTAATGTGGATACATTATTTGCATTTAAATTACAAATACTTTAAATCTCTCCATCTTGATAAACTCACTACCACCAACAACATTGCTTTGCAAGGGTACGTATGTATGTACTACTTCCAATACTTGAACATGTACTATTACTCCCTCTTTACTGCATATGTTTACCCTAAGCGTTACATTTTTGAACATAATATAATCAAATATTAAATACAAAAAAATGGTAAGCCAAAAGGCAAACTTTAAGGAAAAGAGAACGAGACGCGCGTTTTTTTTTTCTCGGCTTTTGCTGATCCGCGATTTTTTACAGTTTATCAATGGGGATGAAAAAATATCAAGTTTATGCCTTTCAGTTGGCATGTTTTTTTATAAGAAAAGACACTGTCTTTCCGTCATACCTTCCTTTTATATATAAATTTATTGGCGAAGAAAAAATATTACTTTTCATACTCAATCTCAGTATACCTATTACCTATCCACCAGTCACCAAAGCAGACAATATGTAGTATCTGGTCAAAAAGTTGAGGCAATTGTGATGATGATTACGACGACGACGATGGTGGCAGAAGGGAGTAGCTTAAAATAAATTTAGAAACTGAAGAATATTCAAAAACCTTGTTAGCACACAAAGCCGTAATAAAATGTGAGCGAACAGTGGAACGTCATTAAATAATGAGTTTATAGACTTTTGGTAAATACGCTCTAAAAGTAGTATAATTTCTTATTTGGACAGCTTTTAAATCGCAACGAAATAATTACAGGTGCTGCTACGAGTACATGTAATTTTAAATTTTATGCGTAATACATTACACCTGATTTTATGAATACCGCTAGAACGTAAAGTATGCTCACATTTTTATTATTAATATAATAGCGTACGCAGTTACACTTCTGGCAGTACGTATTTCAGTATATCTATAAAGTTTGCAATAAAACACGCGTACATACCTAACTGTATTTACCAGTCAGGCCTACGGGTACACATGTGCATACAACGCAACCAAAGGATTAGTTTACGAGTGTCGGAAATTTGAAATTGATTTAGCATTCTTTATCGCAAGAGGAAACCCAGTTTGCTCCTGGCGAGCTTTATTTTCCAGTATCAATCCTATAACCCAACTATGAGCTACTTATAACGGTAATAAAATGTACAAAGCATTCTAGTCACTTATGTGTCGAATGTCGATGTACCTCGATCTTTTCATTTTAATAGCATGTTCCCTGTGCACTTGTTCATTTTTAATGACAGTGCTACGTAAGCCACTGTATAATTTACCTTATTACCTCAATACAATATTTATTTGTTGCCTACTTTGTACTCGAACCAACTACGCGTCGAGGCCACTTACCAATTACATCTTTATAATATGATACATCTACCTAACATGCTATATTATGCACTGCCTACTTGACTGTATGTATGGCTAAAAGTAATTTCAATTTTCATGTACATCCAGATGTAATGCTAACCAGTTTGTCAAAATAAGTCATTTATTTACTGCACTGGTGTCAAAGTAATGGGAAAGTGTAATGTATTTACCAGTCAGGCCTACGGGTACACATGTGCATACAACGCAACCAAAGGATTAGTTTACGAGTGTCGGAAATTTGAAATTGATTTAGCATTCTTTATCGCAAGAGTCTAAAAGTAATTTCAATTTTCATGTACATCCAGATGTAATGCTAACCAGTTTGTCAAAATAAGTCATTTATTTACTGCACTGGTGTCAAAGTAATGGGAAAGTGTAAACTTGTGTACGTAATGTTTTTAAAATTTATAAATTAGTATAGTATGAAATAGCCTATTTCAGCAATTATCATTAAACAACCGATTTCTAACCGATATGTATGCCAACTTTGGAAAACGGGTTGCATGGGGGGGAGAAGGCGCGCAGTTGTTTTATTTGATCAATACTGAATTATCTAACTGAAAAGTTTAATATGATTGTTTTATACAATTCTTGCTTTAAACTCTATTTCCATCATTTTCTAAAAGTTATTTTTGAAATCTAGTTAATTTGTGGCTAAATGAAAAGCTACATAAAAACGTCAACTTGGAATTACAGCTGAACTGAAGTTGTGTGAGATTTTAGTGATGTAAGAGGAAGGACACCTTTTCAAACCCTTTCACTTTGAATTCAACTGGGAGAAAAACAACTTTAAAATAATTGGCCAAGAAGGTAACACGTGCCGAGGTCGCTCAAAATGCATATTATCTTGGTGGTGACATTCACTAAAAGTCACTCACTGTACATCAAAATCATTGTCAGCTGCTTCTTTATTACTGTTCCATTATGTTTTCACATAACTTAAGTAGTAGCTTCCTCCTGCATCCAAAAACATAATATGTGGTCGTAAAATCAACTTGAGCATTAGAACCACGAAGGTTAAGGAAATTAGAATACAGTTGCCTGAGTGCTTTCAGAGGACCGAAAGTATCTTGCCAGTTTGAATTGTAACCTGTCTGTCAGCTAGTAACTTACCTGTGTTCTCCATTTAAAATACTTTTCACTCCATCTGTCTCTCTCTCACCTAACTCTAAATGACCAAACCCCCGACATTCCGCAGTAGTAGTAAGCTGTGGAGCAGCATACGCAATAAGGTTAAAAAACATTATGATTTGTTGCTGTTGATGATGAAACTACCATCAGCACCGCACATTTTCAACGCCCTAATGCCCCAGCCTTTAAGATTGAAGCCACAAAAGTCATTTGTCTTCTTCTAGTGTGATTTATTCCACTCTCACACTACGGCTTCCATTTTTTTACTATAGCATGTGGGCGAACAGAGAGTAAATGCATGTATGTATACCTGCATTATCAGCAACATATCAAATACCACCACTATTATTGTTAATTCTCCTGCCGCACTACCCACTCTTCTCATGTTCTCTCTGCATCACAAAAAAATCTCCAACTAAAACAACAGCTTATAACCATCTCTTTTCTCTTGTTGTGTGAAAGTAAAAAGAGTTTGCGAAAGCATTTTCTGTCCATCCACAAGTAAATAACCATGTTTTCGTGCAAACAACATCAACATTTTGCTTACTTTTAGTTATGCATTCTGTGTTTCTACCTGCGTGATGCGTGTCTGTCTCTGCACGCCATAATATATTCTGTGACAAGAAAAGTCGGAGTGCGAAAGGTAGTGGTTGGTTGTGTGGTGGCGGGCGGTGATGATGATGTGGCAGTGGTTGCTGTTGGTGGTATGTAACAGTAGTAAAAGTACAGTATCTTTTAACCTACTGTTCATTAATTATGCAGTAGCATAAAGAACCTTTTGTTAATAATGCTATTATATGTACTAGCAATAGTAATAATAATAACATTACCCTTTTTACTTAAAGGCTGAACGAATAAAGTAGTGGCACTATGAACCGGATTTTTGTGGAGCGATTTGTTATGGATGTATGTAAGTCTGACATGAGTTTTCTGCTAGCTTTTGTTTCTGCTTCTGGTGTAAATTCATCACCGCATCGCACCGGATAGCATTGCTTAAGTTGGTTTAAATTGTAAATAAATAAAACACTCATCTTTCAGCATGAAAAAGAAAAATGCAGGGATAGTAAAGTATAGAATCGCATGAATATAATATGGGATTAGAGAAAAAAAAACTTGTATCCTTTTTGGTAGAAAGTAATAACGATTCGCCCAAGTTGGTGTAGAATTACTCCGGGCTTGGCTCCTCTGATTACAGTGGTAAATAATTGCCGAGTTCACCGACATTCATGCACTATAAACTGCCAAGGGTTGGCGTCAACTCTGGAATGAAATCAAATATGTCACGACAACAACAGCTAGCAGAACAGAATTCGTGACAAGTTTGTTTAAAATTTTCATTAGTTGTCCTGTAGGATATTTCGCGATGCATGTTTGATACTGCAACAACGCTTTGTACAAGAATGTAACAAACAAAATAATATGTACTAGCTTTGCGTCTGAATGGTTTGGAATGCAAAACTGCAACAGAGAACATGGACATAATAAAAAAAATACGTTGTTGTACTTTGGATTACAATGTTACGTACGTATAGATACGTACAGTTTTAGTGGCTCCAACAAAAAGGCTGATGATGCTAACTGGCTACTAAATAACGTAAAATGATCTTGGCTGAAATGACAAATAAATGGAATAATGTGACAGCATACTTTTAGCGGCTTTGGTGTATGCACTAAAGACAAAGAAAGGGTAGCAGCAATTCACAGAATTTACTGAACCAATAAAATAAAAAGTAAACTGTCTCTAGGTCGAAAACTCTTTCATTAGCCAGTTGCTGTGGAATGCAAAAGCTTAAAAGCTTGCCATCAACTAATAAATTGCCTACCATTACAATCATCCAATATTATGTCATCTAACTCAAGCTCGAGGCAAGGCAGCACTAGCCGTCCAAATTACAACTTTCTTTCAAATTTGAAAAGAATTGTCATTCCAAAATACCACCGAGAACAATTTTCTCATATGGGATGGGTATGTACTATTGTACTGACCGTGAAAGGACTTTGGCTATGTACAACCATATATGTGTAAAAGTAATGAGCAAGTTTGTTTGTGGCTAATCATGTAATCATCAAAGTTGTCAAATGTTAATGGAAAATGCTCAAGAAAATGGATTGGAAGTAATTCCATGTGACGGTAAAAAGCAAAAGAAAGCCAAGTATCGAAAGTTAAGGAACGTAGATATACGTGCCCATATAGGTACGTGATGTGGATGTGACAACACTATTTGGTAGAAATTCACAAAAAAAAATAAGTTTTCTAAATTTCTGGCAAGTCATGCTTTCAATGTTTCTCTGGTTCCCATAATGCATCATTTTCTCTCTATAGATGATTGACTCTTTTCAGTGAGTTGACGTATCAACAAGACAAATGGGGAGGGAACAGTAGTCGAAAACGTCATCGTGAAACATTTATCGCTGGATGGCATTATTTATTGTGATGGTGATACAATGACAATTATGATGGCTGCTTGGTTTGCCTTCACTTAACAAATGATATGATATGATATGATTAGCGTGAGAAAATATGTTTTCAGTCATGTGTACTGCAAATGATGTATTAAAACTACAAGAAAATTGATAGGATGTGTGCACAAAGAAGAACAACATGCTTTTGGTGGTGTGTACACTGTGCAAGAAGCAGAGAGGCAGAAAGAACTTTCAAATTAATGAAACACTGCAATTACTCTTCATCATAAACAAAACAAATTGGAGCTCGCGGAGAGTGGTATAACAAGAACATATTATTACGCATCAAGTGCTGAGTAAATATTGACTGAACCAAAAAGTAGGCAGCAGATATACAGAAAAGTAAATATAGAAAATGCATGTATATTATTGAGAAGAATGAGTTGATTCATGTGCTTTTCTACCAATATTTGTCCGTCCGTCCGTCCTGACGTCCCATTAGAAGCAGTAGAGTCAATGCACAAAATTCATGGAGGTAACTTTAAAAAAAGGGAGAAAATCAGCAATTCATAGATCTGTTTTTAGGCTACTTTTTTTACTCCGTTTGGGAGCTTAATACCAGCCTATTCATACAGCAACGTTGTCTCTGTCTATGGAGATAAATGTATTTACTGGCAATGTGGCTGTGAAGAGTGATGTAAGCACAATCTAAAGAATAATGATATGATTATTGGTTGAAAGGGAAAGCAGCAATAGTCACATAGTTAGTCACATTCCACCAAATGTGTAAATAATTAAATAAATAATGCGTTGACTCCGTTTCCTCTTTCCCTCTTCAGCGCACATTTTTGCAGCTTAGTGGTGCATGTCTTCACTGTATGGAAACGCATATACAATATACAAATGTTCGTACTCTACTAAAGCAAAATAACCCTCATGCACTACACTTTTTCCAACAGTGTTTCGCCTCATTAACATGAGTAAAAAAATAATTTTAAAAAATATACACACGTTATCTCCCTTGTTTTCCACATGCAAGCTCTTCAATTTCCACATTTTCCTAACAGAAATGAAAACCACTTTCAGCGTTGAAAAGCGGAACTTTTTTAAAGAGAAAAATCAAAAGAAAAAAAAATGTTATTTTTTTTGTACCGGAATGTCATGCACACAGAACAATTCTTTTCTAGAAAAGAAAAATACTTATGCACCATCCACTCGATTATACGTACCGTGAAATTGAGACTTGTAGTACTAAAAGTAAGTTCAGTTCAAGCGAGCGCGTTAAGTTTCGTGAGTGTATTTAGTAGCCCACGCATTACTTTCTTTCCCTTTTCCCCCTGAAAAAGCTCTATTTTCCATCATCATTATCATCATATAATGTACTTAAAGCCTCAAAATGAATTCTCTCAACACTCATTGCAGACTACAGTCCAAACTGGCCTATTATACATTTCCCTTTTGTGTAATGGACGGAATCCACCGCTGACGGTTCTCTTTTTTTTATACTGTCAAATAAAGAGTCACGAAAATGGAACTCCTTCCCGACCAACATTCTTCTCTCTTGTTTCTTGCCAATCGACGAAACAACAATATTATATGTTATTGCAGTTCCCATCTGCCGCAGTGCAACTGTATGACTATCTTATTTGCTATAAAATTCATCTGCATTGCATATGCACACACATATACATATATAAACAATAGTTTTATCAACTTGCATGCTGCCGTATGGAACGTACCGCATGCATGCATGTACTTGTCATATAATATCCGAACAGGTAGCTAGTTAGGCATTTTGAATGTACATGTGCCCATTTTATTCTACTACTGGATGGTGGATAGGAGAGCGCTGAAGTAGTATCACACACTGAACATTCTAAACAATATTGTTAGAAATAATTGAAAACAGAACCACTTGCTCTCTTATTCTTCCTCGTATTCAAGTGAATTTCCTTTTGAACAAAATAAAGAAATATTATCCCCTCTGATGCGAATATTCATTTTCCTTCCTACCGCCTTTCCCACATTTTAACTGATAATAAAAGGAAGCTAAGCGTATTGAATTGCTTAAAGCAGCCCGCAATCTACAATGTATTCAAGAGCTACTTGTACTTATGGACAGGTGAAAGCACAAAAATAAAAATAGTTAAATAGGCGTAACATGTACATATTACGTACGCCCGGTTCGTGCTCTTTGACTACTTGAGCTTTTATTATGAATACTGATGGCCATGTTTCTGAATCGATATCATTTTCAATGAGAATGGATCAGAATTATAATCAGAAGTGGAATCATTGAAAGTGTGAAAAAGCGAGTCCAAATACGTGGAAAAAAATTACATTGGTGTATTTCATTTGAATAGAGGCAATGTATTTGTTCGTTTGTGTGTGAAGATGTATCTTGTTGGCATTTATATGATGTCTGAGTAAAGTATGAATACTTTTTAAAAATATTGTAATGATGAGTGTCTTGGCTTCCATCAACACAAATATGTATGCATGTCTTTTTTTAAATGCATAATAGGTTTCAGTTTTCGGTATTAAGATTGCCGCTGTGGGAAAATTTTAAGAAATAAAATGATACATTGGTGTATTTCATTCGAATAGAGGCAATGTATTTGTTCGTTTGTGTGTGAAGATGTATCTTGTTGGCATTTATATGATGACATTTGAGTAAAGTATGAATACTTTTTAAAAATATTGTAATGATGAGCGTCTTGGCTATCATCAACACAAATATGTATGCATGTCTTTTTTTAAATGCATAATAGGTTTCAGTTTTCGGTATTATGATTGACGCTTTGGAAAAATTTTAAGAAATAAAATGACCATTTCCATTTTTTGTATTTGCAGGTCAGCAGCACGGCCCGGAGATGCTCCAGTACAACGCCAGAGAGCGCTTGGAGATGAGGTCTCTTCCATCCTCAATTCCATTCGCGAAGGCTACGACAAGCGTGTTCGGCCCAATTACGGAGGTGATGAAAATCGTCTTTCTCTCATAATATACATACAAGACCTTTAAACTATTTGCATTCTACTGAAAAACTCTTAATTATATTGAGATTATATGTCCAAACAGTCAATGTTTCAAAGTATTTTGAAAATTATTAAGTACAACCTGGCATCATGCATCAACTTTGCGTCATGCAAAGCATTTTAACAATCAAAAATTGGAAAGAACGAGGCACTTGTTCGAAAAGCGATAAAACTTTAATCAAAGCAAAATACTTTTGAAAAATTACTACTAATGAGATGAATATTACCTGGAAACTTTCAATCATTCAGGATTCATACCTTTGTATATTATTTCAGCCTTAGTCAAACTTATACCTTGAAATCATTATTATTTGCTAAGTGGAACCAAGAGCATGACTTATGATGATTATTTCTATTTGGCATTTGTATTTTGAGTTTAAAGGGTCACAGATTTCCAACATTTGGCAGTTTCAGAGCATTCGATCCTTAACAACTTTTGCTGCAATAGCGATCCCTCCCAAGCAACAAATTTTACGAACAAAACAAGTACCTATAATCAGGGAATAGCAATGCCACTATATAGATTATTATTGGTAGCGATCGTAGCCAACCGACTTTTGATGAGGGGCACTGTGCAACACGCTGATTGCTATCTACACATGATGGCCCCATATTAGATAGAAACCCCTGGTTTACGGCAGCACATCATATTTGTAGGTATTTCTGTTTTCTACGAATTTTAGAGGAGTGGTTTCGTTTCAGAGGAGTTTTTTTTTGTTTTAGGTCAAATTACCAAGCGTATTATTTCCGACGACTTGCATGCACCTGGATACGCAAGGTTCAATGATAAAAAAAGCTAGGGAACAAATGAAAACAAAGTAGCCTAGTATTTAAATATACATAACCATATCTAGTTAGCAATGTTTACATTGAGCCGCTGAATGTGAAATTTAGTAATTTAGTGTAATTTTGCAGTTTCTGTAAGCGCAATACGCCGCGTACTAGCTGCATATTATGCTCTCAAGGAAGCAAACTGAAACAGTAGAAAATACAGTGGAGTTACTCTCATAGTATTTGGTCATTTTAACCATTGAGCGAACTATAAAAGGAAATAATTATTTAATAATAGTTATTACCAAGCTAGAATTGAAAAATCGTAATGACACCGATTAAGAATGTTGCTTGTCCTGCTATCAGGTGAACCGGTGGTGGTTGGAGTGACCATGTACGTCCTCAGCATTTCCTCACTCTCAGTGAATTGAAAAAACGTAATGACACCGATTAAGAATGTTGCTTGTCCTGCTATCAGGTGAACCGGTGGTGGTTGGAGTGACCATGTACGTCCTCAGCATTTCCTCACTCTCAGAAGTCCAAATGGTACCATTATACACAAAACACGTCATCTACTACTTCTACTACTACTACTACTACTACTTCTCTAGATATTTTTTTTTACTCTGAGCATGAAATTAGAGCAGTGGTCAAGGTTTTTTTTCTCTAACTTTCCGCTATATTTTCCAAAACACTTTATTCCTTCTAAGCATTCGTGTACTTTTTTGCAATTTATAAATACAAATCAAACTATTGAACACCATAATTCTCTAATTTTTCAGTTTTTTAAATAATACTTTTTTCACGCACACAAAACTAAAGTATTTGTATTCAAATAAAAGAAACAAGCGGAAAAAGAAGAATCAGTCCAGTCCAGTTGATAATTCTTTTGCCTTCACTTATCCTTCGATTTTAAATCATATTTGATAAGTTAAGTTAGAAATTTCAAAAAAAATTGATGTGTGTGTAAACCAACACATCAATTTTCTCCACGTTTTATTTGCAAACAAAACTGATAGTGTAATCATAGTAGTAGTGTAAATACATACACTTTCGCCGTCTATGCATCTTTTCTATATTTTTATTTCTCTTACCTGCTCTCCCAATAGCAATTCCGTTATTCTTTTATTTTCCCTTTACTCTTTCTCTCTCAATTTTATTTTGCTGTCTGAAAAAATTTATTCTGCTCCTTAAATACCTAGATTTCTTTCAAAATGAGATCCCTCTGGGCTTCTTGTCTCTACATCCGGACTGTTTGAAAACATAAACGCGTTCATCTTCATTTATCTCTCCACNGGCTTCTTGTCTCTACATCCGGACTGTTTGAAAACATAAACGCGTTCATCTTCATTTATCTCTCACCTACCTAACTAACATCACCAGGGCTTGTTTTACTTTTTAAAATGCTACATTTAGCCCGTCCCGTCCAATTCAATAGAAAACTGTTCATTATTTGCTTGTTTCAAGGTTGCAGCGAAAATTTGTACAAAGGAAATTGATGATGATTAGAATAGAAAGGCAATAAATTCCTAGACTACATGCGCGACTGCAAATTATTTAGATTAGATTCTGCTCCTGTTTCCCTGAATGATTACAAAAGTTCCTTGAAACAATTGTTCCTTATCCCAGTAGACTGTCATGTTATATTAAAAAAAAGAAATGCTTTGGATGCTACCTCTATCTCACAAAATAAAATAAATGAAAGATTCCCCTTTCCACATTTTCTCATTTCCTTTTTCAAAGACACTTTCGATAATTTGACCGTGATAGATGAGAGCTCATTATTGCTATTAGGTACAAAACTTTACTTGCATTTATCTCTGTGATAAAAGCGTCAACTTGCTAGTGATAAAATGGTATAGGCGTTTAGCTTTATTTTATCCGTTTATTATCATTGCGTTCATTATTGTTGCCAGAAAACATCAGATAATAATATTCTATCGGGCCGAATATTTTCTTTAACAAACTTTTATTAAGTCCAGTTGTGTATAAAATATAGATCTATTTTTGGTGGTGTTCTGTATGTATTGTCGCACTTTTGTACAAAATGGTCTTATCAAATTACAATTGTGTAGTTTTGTACGTTTGCTTTAAAAAAATGTGGAGTTATTATAAGTAGGTATAGTTGTAGCGGCGTTTACGTACACGCTACACATCCGTTCAAAGGGACACCAACTTTCTCTATAATTTGACGTGTTTTCATGTTTCCATGTTTTGGACTGAGTTACGCCTCAATTTAGTACCAATAGATAATTTGGAACGCCTGACCAAATATTTTTTTGAATAGATAGGTTTCAAAGTCATTTAAAGCTTTGCAGGCACCTTTGATGAGTTTTGTTTTAAACTAACTTTCCTTCCTTTCCTTTTTGATTTTAGTGAAACTAATAGCAAACTTCCTACTCAGGTGACTCAAAAATAATCTGCACGCATTATTAATTGCAGAATCCTGTTTATTTGCTTATTTCACTTGATGCAAACCTTGCACCTTTATTCCGACAAATACTCGGTTACACTGTAAAGAAACAAAATATTTACGATAAGTAATTAATTCATAAATTTAAAATGTAAGAGTAGTACCAGTTCCACATTCTTTTGAGACTTAAATGGTTCACTCGTCGTAAGAGATTTTTAAAACAAGCAAAAACAGAATAGAAATAGTCTTTCAATGGGCAATCAAAAGGTCTGAAATTTAAAGCACAGTCGAAAGTACTATAGGTTCCAATAATGCTACGTTCCGTTGAACAGCGTGACAAACAACAGCGCAGCACAACACCAGAAGTTCTCCGGATCAGTAAGAGAGCATCATCCCCCAGAACACAGTTCCCAAACCGAAATCTTTCTCAGATTTACCCCAAACACTAATAATCATGCATTGCTGCTACCTTCGCTACTTTCCCTCACCGCTGACACTTTACTGTACTTCTGATTTAAGACCTGTATTTGTTTTCAGACGAGTTGATAATTTTACATATTTCCAAGCATCCATACAGACAAACTCTAATGTTGATAAAAATGACAAAATATAACATTCAATTAATTGTACATTTTTTTCTCTTTCCCAGTGATATTTAACACAAAATATTTTTTTAAAGAAGGGGTTAATGCTTGTAATAATTAACCATTCTCTCTATCTCTATCTATTTCTGTCCTTAAATTGTAGTTTGATAAAAGAATGATATAAAATAATGACTGTTTTTTGATAATCAGTGTTTAAATACTCACTTCTTCTATCTCTCTGTCTTTTGTAAACAGTCTGCGTAATAATAAATATGTTTATTGTGTAATATATTATATTGTCTATGTTCTCTCCTAAATTATTATAAACAGTACAGGGCCCGTGCTCAGGGTAACAATTTTTTCTTCTTTCTTCTTTCTTCTGTCCTTTCTCAAAACATGTTGTTCGCATCGCATATATAAGTAATTATGCCGCATAAATAGTAGCAATACAAATTATAATTATTATTATTATACTACTACCATATAAAATTCATACCCACATACATATGTGTATACTGCATAGTGTGATGTGTACTTTTAAGTAAGATAATAATAATATACGCTGCTCATTATAAGTTTCAATCCAATGCGTAATTTTTATTGCTATACACGAGTAGGTATAAAAATAAATGTATATGTAAAACATAATCACACTGTATACATACCTCTACGTACCTACATAATATATAGCCAGCGTATATTATGCGCAGTTATTATAATGACATAATAATAATAATAATAAAAATTCGACTCATTGTATACATTTTCCGTGCCCTTTATTTCTCTGTCTTTTTGTTGCGTTTTTTTCTTTTAATTCGGACGTTTTTCACTTGTGTCTTGCACGATGTATGTGTATACTTCTAAGAACAATGTTATCAACATACATAATATTATTATTATTGTGCCCAAGTATAATAGTATACAGTGTGTGTATTAAATAATATTGTCTTTGCACTTGTAAACGTATACGTATACACCCAGTTTCATCTTTTTCAGTTTTTTTTCCTCTCATTTTTGTCTTCTTGACTTTGTCGCATTTCCTTTTGTAAAAGTTTTTCAATGAACGTTCTACTTTCTCTGCTCTCTGTTCATGTCTTTGTTTCTTCTTATTTTAGGCAATGAAATATTCCTGCACCCTCTGATATATGTATATATTTGTGTGTATATAAAACGAATATGATATCAAAACCGTAACCAACATTACTTCTATTCTGCATGTATGTATGTTAATGTATATAATATAATGAGGGAGGTCAACCATAAAAGCATAGGTAATAAATACTGTAAGTCTCTTGCTTTGGAAAGCAACCATAATACTAATGGTTTATGACGATGATGACATACAAGTCTGGAAATAATAGTAAATGATAACATTTAAAATGTTATAAGTTAAAAACTATTGTCTGATGGACAATCAATATTCTAAGGACATTAGTGAAATTCAGACCTCATACATACCTAAGTTGAGTTAGAATTAATTAACTGCAGCTAAAATTTTGATAAATTTTGCAATGAATAACTATGTACCATTGACACTTTTGATGAGCTACGTAATTTAACCTGCAGTGATTTCACAATTTCTCTTGGATACAAAAGTTGCCTTAATTTACTACATTCTTTTCTAAAGAAAATTTTAGTGACATTAATTGTGAATACAAATTACAAAGTTAGATAGAGTCCTACAGTGGAACACCTCATTTACTATACGCTCGCAGTATTGCATGCAGCCAAAATTGCTATTGTGATCACTTTTTAAACCTCATTGTCACTCCACACGCCAG
>JAHZMZ010003419.1:0-14105 GCA_027743805.1 Lepidocyrtoides sp. E14 | reverse complement strand
GATGTAAAAAATTCATGACTTGAACATGTACTTCTGTAAGTATCTTTCCGATTTAGCCCTTTCTAAAGGAAGAGGCAACTATGTACTTGAGAATTTGTATTACTCCGTTCACATAACGCTAACAAAAGAATCCACTTAGACTAATGGTCAGTTAAGTTTCTACATCTCTATCTCTTTTTACGAAATATAAGCTTAATGCATAAATATTTCAAATACGTAATAATACGGATTTCGTTCCTATTCTAAGACTAAAATAAGATAACTTCGTAATCTAAACGTGAGCTTGGATTGCCGTTGGCAAAGCTTAAATACAGCGTATGTATAAATCAAAGAACATTTTTTCAGTCTAAAAATGTGATCAAATTCTATGCTTCCGAATCTTCAGAAAAACTCCAATCAAAAATATGATCGATAGGGGTGGAAATCCATTACTCTTTTATTGCAAAGTCCAGATAAACCTCAATAAAAAGAATAACCTAGCTATCTCTATGTACATATACATATATGTACATATGTATATGTGTAAGCATAAAAAGAGAGTACACAGTTGTTGCTGAATGAAACTGTCCAAAATTGTGTGCATCCAAGCCATTCAGCAGACGCAGGTAGACAAGGACTTTCGCAGGAGGATAACAAAGAAGGGTACAATGCTTTAAGCTCAAGTCAAACACAGAGATTATTTTGTCACGGGGTACTAAAAGACAAGTCAAGGTTTTTCCTATTTATTATTACCATCATCAGGAGCATCGTCGTCGACATCGTATTAATAGTATCATGAAAAATTGTCAGATGAGTCCACATTTATCTTTCTAGAATTAGACGACACAATAGCAGACAGAGGACGAGAGAAAAATAACGGAAAAAATGATTAAAAAAATAATAATTATAAATCTCTGCATGCTGGCTTATATATTTTTTCTGCATCAAACCATCTGCCTTCCATGAAACAAAAACTATATTACCGATTCTGGTCGTGGTCGTCATCAACGTCCTACTAAAGGATTAGTGTTTGTGTGCCTGACTGACTATTACTCAATGATCACACATGTTGAACAGAAAACAAGGCAAAAGATTGAAAGATAGTGGAAGTGTGACCAGCAACAAAATGCGATCAAGAAGGGATTTCCTTTCACACAGATGCAAAAGAACTTTTTTTTGTCACAGGGAAAAAGCATGTCTATTCGTAGAAAGTGAGGTGAGGGAAGGGAAAAAGTAATGGAAATGAGATAGGAGCAATGTAAGCACAGAAGAGTTTGTCGAATAAATGTGTATTTACGCGTTCATATAACAAACCAATATATTATGTCACTATATAACAATAATAATAATAAGCCAACCCACTACATATTACCACAAGCTTTACTATGATTATTATTGTTATTATGACGGTCCGCTATTCTCTTGGTAGAGAAATAGTCAAAGAAAGAAAAAAAAAGTTGAGATATGTCCCGTGGAGTTCCATAAAATACATTTCTATCATCTATTCTTGAAAATAAATGTTCTTCTATGTGCATAGTGCATGCCTTTATTGGAGTTTGGATAGTGCACAGAGCAGCAGCAGAATGGCAGAAAGGAAAAAAAAGATAGATGATAATACTCCATTTTGGGAACGTATACAACTGTCTTCTCTAATGATACATATGAGAGTTTGAGAAGAGCAAATGACTTGATGTAACCTAAAACCAGTTTGCAGAGGGACGTCGTAGTCGTAGTAGTTGTTGTTTTTCTATCGTCATAATGTTATATCCATTCTGTAAATAAAAGCGGAACAAGTGGGAATCCTCTTGAAATGGGGCTGTCATCATCAGAAAGAAAAGGGCCAACATAAATAAATACGTGCTTTTCTCGAAGAGAATGGTTTTGAAAGACATTATTTTGTGCATGAGGATGATGATGATGATGAGTGTGGTATGAATTGATGATAGCTCTACAACGGTAAGGGAATATTATTATTTTCATTTGCAGAAAAAGGGGGAAAATACAAAGAACGCTGAACGTGCTTGGTATAAATACCTAAATGTATCGGTTGTTACTGTTGGTGCTGTACAAAATTCTGCTTTCAAGTGGCCCGAACGCAGTTAGGGATACTGCCTGACTCTGTAAAAGCAGCGATGGAGAAATTAGATTGATTGCCACATATCAAAAAGGATGCTGCCTTTCTCAACTATACGTATCATTGTCAAACTTGTTGAACGCTGGGCTGTAAATATACCAGAGATAAATATCAGGGAATGGAACCAGCGTTTTTGTAAAAAAGACAAGTGCACATATATAATAATAATGAAGGAAGGGGGTTTGATAAAACTGACGATTTTGACAGTCGTATTTTAAGGTCCAAAGTGGATATTGCGTGATATGCACGTGAAAGTAGCTAAACACAGATCTTTTATTTCTACTGGAAATGAATGTTTATATGTATATACCTATATTGAATCTCTCTGGATTTTAAAAATTAAAAGGAGCTGCAAGGCAAATAATAATGAAGCGTGCCATTTTGTAGATAATAGAAAATGCATCATGAGATGAGAACTTTTAAAAGTACCTACAAATGTAAAAACAAAGTTCTGCATAGGCATTGTAGGAAAATTAAAGCTGAACCGCTGCATTGGACACACGTACAATTTCAAAGTGATTTTTTTCTTGTAAAATTACGTCTCATGTCCCCACATCCATCAAACAATGTTATTATGATAATAATAAGTAATGAACTGGGAGAATAAATGAGTACCTATCTGTTTGTGTGAAAAATGCTGTAACGTGGTAAAAACTAAACTCGTCGGCTTACCTTGAATCTTTGGGCTTCTTTTTGAGGATGATGAACACTTCACATAGAGAGTAGATGCTGCACGTGCATATATGCTTAATGTTCAATGTTTATAAAAGTTGTGTTTCTCTTAATGCTCGCACAATTTGATATGATTATATATACATGCATATAACCACCAAGCTGACTATTAGATGATGCTGGCTACTAGCAATAATAATACGATCAGCTCACGTAGTCGTGATTGAAGATGAAATATCACCAAGTATCTAGTTATTCGTCAACGTTCCAACACTATCACAACTCTACAGGGCAAAGTGAAAAATTCTGACGAGTGGAGAAAGTAAAGGAAAAAATGAAGGAGAACGAGAGGTGGATGGTTGAAAAGGGTGAAAGTGTGACTGTGACTGCACAGCTGCTGTATGTGACTGGGAGAAAGCAAGTAAAATATGACCGTTATTATTATTGCACAACAGGGAAAGTTCTAGGAGGGAGAGAAGGGGAATGGCAGGAGTGAAATGAGAAGGGTAAAACACTGAAAAAGTATAGCTGGATGAGGTAATGATGTTGCGCTAGTGTGAATAAAAATGCTGCACATATAACGTGCAGCAAGACAAACAGAGAACAAAACAGTTCTTTAGACAACAGATTATTTTTCTGATGTTCAACTAATTTCGGTGATGATGATAGGGTTGAGTGGATTTCAGTGGTGAGTGCCTCTCACCGTGTGTGTAGAATAAAAGTGCTGTAATTCCAATATTGCGATGTGATGTGGTGAGGCAGTGATGTTCAAGAAGACATCGATGACTGTTTTCGCAAAGACGGAGACCATGAAACTGAACCTTCTTAGTAGATTTCAGACTGGTTTTACAACAGCGTCGGCAGCAAGCATCAAGATCAGTTCTCTATGAAAGTATGTTGTTTTGAAGCTGTGTGGTGGTGAGTCCCCACTGACTAGTGAGTAGTGCTTGCTACTACTCTTTTTCGCCTTTGTGTTGTACGTGAACGTCTCACTTACTTACATCCAACATAACACAAGACATGACTGCTTGGAAAGTTGTGCACAATCTGCAATTCTGCATCACTAAACCTAGTTTTTGGCTGTGATATAAATTGTAAATGGTATACAGGACAAAACACAAAAAACAGCTACTTACTTATAATGTGAAAGTACAACCTGGGACCGTGGTGTCATTTGTCTACTTTACGTTGAATTCTGCGTTACTGAAATGGGAGTGAAATACGTGTTAATATGAGTCGATACCGTGATATGTGGTGTTTCAAGAACTTGTATTCATACATATTTATCTTGAAAACACGTAGTTGCATTTCTCTCACTGCGTTTCATGAATCAACAGAGATAGATGATGTTCTTTGCTTTCATTTCTTAGAGATCTTGTCTCGAGTCGACAGAATGTTAATTCTTTAGACGCTGATAAAGTGGGAGACAGCTAAAAAAAGAGAGAAATGTGTAGAGGAGATTATTCTTCTTAGCGCAAAGAGAAAACTGTAAAACTTGGTGAATTATTCTCTGTATTTAAAAATTAAACAATGCAATGTTTAATTTATATGCGACAATGACAGCCATGAACACGTGAATGTCGTGCAACTATGCACCAATGTTATTATTCCTTATTATTGAGATTTTGGACTGCTGTAAAATAAGAGCCAAAAAACACTAATATCATGTTCAGCTTGAAAAAGCTCTTTGTCTCTAAAACTCTCAGTTTGAAAAGTATATCACTTCTAAAAGAGGGTAACAATTGGAACAAAGCAGCAAAAATAATGAAGGAGAATAGACAAAAACGTTGAAAATACCGTCTTATTGTGTATATGCATGCTAGTGCTTGAATTTTAATTAAACTTACCTATTTTCCAGGCGTAATTAAATATATTGAGTGCTTCTTGTTTTTGGCCTTGCGTTCTTTCCACCAACGTGCTTTTATGCGTAGGTATTTAAATGAGTATTTAAAAAGATGCATAATAATAACAAGAAAGTAGTCCAATCCAAATAACAAGTACAGACTTTTGTGTGATGCAAGATGCAACCAAAAAATCTTCGGAAAATTATACACCGTTTTGTTCATGTAATATTAACCGGACAAACAGGGAGGGTTATGCAGTGCTATTCAACGTGCTATCATGCGCAGCAAACGGTCATTCAGTTATTTCAGATATAATAAACATGAATTCTTTCTTACTCAAACTTGTGCAACTTCTTTGAGAATGCATATCTAGTAGATATTATCTGCCCACCTCTGGAAAAGATAATGAGCAAAATTCTGCTTCAAGCCATTCGCAGATTTTCATGTACCTACTATTAATATACTATTTATATCATCAACATCATAATTATAATAATAACAAGTCAGAAGGAATATGTATGCAGCATAGAGAAACTTATTAGTCTAGCTATAATATGTTTACAACTTTTGAATGATGATCGGTGAAAGAAGTAACTGGAATAATGATAGCTGCTGCTGATTTTGCCTAAAATTCTTCACATGCACTGTGTGCTATTGATAACTGATACTGTTATACCGTTAGAAAATTTACTGTAAACTAAATGTACTAATAATTAGAAGCTCTTAAATGTTATTTTATGTTTCATCTTTAATTTCGCAGTTTCTGAAGTCATCGTACCGCTGAAGCTATTAATATTGTTTCGAAATATTACAGCCGCCTAAGTATGTGCCATAAGCTAGATATACGGGTTAGTTGAAGCAAAACTTAGAAATTCGAAAGTTTTGACCCATTTATCGGCGGACCGGGCGAGAGACACGATGACCAAATTGAAAAAGTACCCTATTTGCAAGCTTGCACGATAACAAGCGTTAAAACGAAAGTGTAAGTTGCAATCAGTGAAACACTTTATAGTCAAAACAATCCCTATGTACTTTCGAATTCACCAATGGAAATTACGCACGAATGTTTTTTCTACTGGTGAGTAACTCACCCACATGATTATTCATCTGGTGGGAAAATTTTTGCCCTGAACTCAAATTATGCTTCCACACTCCATTATCATTAATCATAATGAATGTTATAATAATTGATGACTTTATTAGTAAGTTATTAGGATCGCGATCGTTTTTACTATCATTCATTGCATGTGTTCGAATGAAATACCTAAATTCGTATAAATTGGTATTTTTAATAAAAATTGAAAACCCAGATTTGATTTGAGCCGTATAGCTCATAGCTAGAGAACTAAAACAGCTTCATATAAATTAAACATGATGACCCGAAATGCGTCAGAAAGTTTCGTTCCACTAGTCACCACGAAGTTGACGTGAAAATTCAGTTAATCAGTTCCTTTTCTTTCATTCACATATGACAACTTATTTATTTGTTATGTTAAATCTAGCTGATTGTAAATTATTACACTGCCCCGAAAAAATACTGTAGACTGTAGTAGTGAAAAGCTTGTCAAGTATATAAATTGTTACCTCCAAAATCGTTTATAATTTTATCTATGTTTTTTATTTGTTTTTAGTTCATGCAACAGTCATCGGAAACGTTAACCCTTGTTTTCAAGAAATGACTATTTGGTAATAATTAACATACTTGAGTTTATATTTGATATTCAAAAAACCTTACGAAGGTGGGTCAACACTGAAAATAAAATTGTGAAGTACTTCAACTTCATTATTCATTGATTATATTACATTACTTGACACTACTTCACCTGCTACCCTATTTTTTGCTAGATAGTTGGCGGAAGCAAACATGAATAACAGAGAAAGAGAGCATTCCAATGCCGTTCTTAAAACTGCTTTTCTTCTATTCGTATAGCATAGTTGCCTTTCCATTCTCGACAATGACACTTGAAACTTGGCCTGTCAACTTGTGCACACTAATTATACCAACGTAACACCTCTTTGTAAACAGTAGAGAAACCTTTGAATTCATTCAAGTTGTAATTCTGGTAGTTATAATCATAATGATATACCAGTGCCTATTGCCTGCACGCATTCATTCGGGTTCTACTAATAAATAGTTTCCAGTCCTGGTTTTTATCTGACATTCTTAAATTTTCGTAAGGAAGTTAATACATTAACAACTTTTCGATACACCACCATCCACAACAAATCAATTACCATTTTTTACAATAACATTGGCAGTAATGCCTACATAACCTTGTACTAATAATATATACATACTGGCAGTACCGGTAATATATTTTCATGGGATAATAACCACAAATGGACTTGTCTCGGACAAGAACTAAACAAAGTTAGATTCTTGAAAAACGGAACTCCCGTAATACCAAAACAAGACTTTTGCATTTGCATAGTCATGCCATGCCTAACAACTCTGGCTGTTTGCAATCCTTCCGCTAAAATTTAGCATCCACAGTTTGAATTCCAATTGGAAACAGCGGGAGGAGTAGCGATGAGGATGATGGAATTTTTATCATATGAATGAGCATTATTATTAGTGCATTATATTGTATGGAGGAGTGAGTGAATATCAGCGAATGAAAGAAACATGAAAATAAAATTTAGATAAACTGGATGAATGCACATGCACAGCAAAGCACAAGTACTGCCACTGCCAAACCTTGCAATAGTATCTTCTTACCTACTGTTTTTGTGTTTTATTTGCCAATTGCCGTTCAGGAAATCTGCGAGTATCACCTAAAAATAGTATAATTTACGCAACTTTTTGTATAGCGTGCTCCAATAGCTACATACGTAATATACCACATTTGTATTTCATTATTTTGATTCCAATTATCCAGAATTTGGCTTTGTGTTTACAAAACAGACTATTATGGGAACTGTAAGGTACATTAATATATACTTACTACTGCTTTTACTATCCTGCACAAATCAGTGGTGTTTAAAAAACCAATACGTATAAACCTACCTAGTATTTTGACCATATCAATATCATATTATAGCATGCAGCGGAGGAAAAATAACCTAACCAAAGTAGGCATTATTATTCCAATTTGTCTGGAGTGATCATTAAATAATTGGCAAGACTCGACCCTTCTTTTACTAGGCTTGTTAATGAGAGCAAAACAATGCATATATTGGCTGTTCAAGCCCATAGCAAAATATGACGACGTGTTTTTGAGCTTACAAAATCACTGGAGTGAGTTTAGATGTAAACTGAAGATTTACCACCAAGTACGAATGGTTTCACTTTACAGAGCATCCAACCTATTATCAAAGTTATCTTTTTCCATCAGAAAAGTTACGAAGCATCATTAAAACTACGTAGTATTTTTATTATGTATTACTTGTTATATTGATTGCAAATTTGTTGAGGAAAGTGATCTCAAAATTTGATACTCAAGAGAGTAGGAAGGTGAGAAGAAGACGGTGTTCATTCAGGTTATTGATAGCGTTCTTTTGATAAATTAAGGAAAAATGAATACAAAACCAACAAACTTTCTTTCTTAACTTAAAATTGTTGTTTTCAAACGCATGAAAAATTCCAATTTACAAAGTATATATACCTATTCTAAAGGAAGATAACAACTACAAATACGAAGATGTGAGTAGTTTTGGTTGAAATGTTTTCATTTTGAAATTGAAATTTTAAATACAAAAGAATAGTTCAACCCACATACATATTTGAATTTAAATTACGTATCAATGCCATTTCTTCAAATTTTGAGCGGAATTGAATACAGATGTGGTCAGACTATATTGGTTTACAAGAGCATGTTTTCTCAGTTAAGTATTACATCGTGCACTCGTGGTGGTTATTCCACGAAACTGTTTTCTGAAAAATTTTCCTGGTACTTTATTATTATTTAATTTTTATTTATTTGACCAGCATATTTGCATTAAAATATTTCTCGACAACCACCCAGCTTTTTAGAATTAACAATTAAATTCTTTCAATCCCCTTATCTTACCAAACTACCACATCAGCTTCCTCTACGTTCGTGATGTCTAGCTTTGGTATTCGTGTTGTTAGCGTGTAGTACATATTTTTGTTACAAATACAATGTATTGACTTTCCATTAGTCTACTGTATAGTGTTACGTTACAAATAATACAGTGAAATAAGAAACCACACATTTCCTGTTCTGAACTAACTACAAGACACTTCAAATTTAATAAATTGCTCCTTCATTGATCATTAATTATTGCCAGTCGATCCGGTGGCACTCAAGTCACTTTATCTCTCATTCTCCCTCGACTCTCAAAAAGAAATTACTTACCCAAACTCTCTGACGCGTTGCTCTCAGAGGGTTTGCTATATAATACCAATAGTAGTATTTGCTATTATTTGTTCACTAGCACGTTAAAGTGCTCACCAGTATCTAGAAAAATGGTAATAACCTTCTTTCATAACCATGTTCGCATTATAATATAATGAACCCCATTTTTTGTAAAATATGGCTGAACATTAATTATTTCTGTTATCATTAGCGTGAGGTGATATCTGTTCATATCGGACAAGCAGGCGTTCAAATGGGTAACGCATGTTGGGAGCTGTATTGTCTCGAGCACGGTATTCAGCCTGATGGAATGATGCCTACGGATACATCCATTGGAGTAGCAGATAGCTCTTTTAATACATTTTTCAGCGAGACAAGCACAGGAAAGCATGTACCACGGGCTATTTTTATTGACTTGGAGCCTACTGTCGTGGGTACGAACAAAAGAAATTCAGTGTCTAAACAGGGGTTTGCACTAAAAATTGTATATTTTTTCACGACTCCCTATTCCTAGTTCAGTCAGGTGTATTGTCATTACCAGCTACGTGAATGAATAGATGCATGGCTGTGCATGCTTTAATACATTTGCACAAGAATCCTGCCCGAAAATTAACCTTCAAGTAATGAGGGAGTGAAAGCGTAACCGCAATAGAAGAATAGACTTGGGCAGTAATATTCCATTAAGAATGAGCCTAGTCACGACAATTCGTTTTGCGTCAAAGGAGCAAGACGAAACGAGTTGTACGTAGGTTTCATTTCATATTGCTTTCAGCACTTTCTAAATTTCGTTAAAGTTAATGCAAGATCCCTTAACAAAGTTCCAACTACTTTTCTCATTTCAGGGACACTTCCGAAAAGATCTAATTTTCGTTCGCTTGTCTCTATTGTTCTTTTTTATGATGGCATTTAAGAGAGAAACTATATTAAATATGCTGTATACACACAGTTTAATGTAATTTCGTGAACATTTTATAATGACAAGAGAATTAGGATGATAAGTATAGACAATTCTGTACCATTTGCTCGCTATGTAGAAAGAGCATGCAAGCAATACAAGCGCTTTCATAATGTCGTTCCAAAGGAGAATAATATAGAAAACTGAGCAAGTGCAAACAGTACTGCTGAGCGCAAAGACGACAAAATCGAGTGATACAAAAAACAAAATAAGGTAATATAGGGAAGAAAACCATAAAACTGGAAGTTGTTAGCTGATCGCAAATTGTTTAAAATGGTTCGAGTAAATGTGCTCTATTTCTATTAGTTATTTATTATTGTCTTATTTTTAGCTTTTAAGCAGAGCGGTACAAGGGTATCTATATTGCAATTGAATGAGGAGTTAAAAGTTTAGATGCATTACGTAAGAATTCAAGCTTCTCAAACGGCTAAAAGCTGCCTTTTTTTTCTTTCTTAACAAGTATTTTTTGTATTGCGTATGTAATTGCACAACAGCATGTCAAATAAAGGCTTTTGAAGGTATCTGAAAAACGTGAACAGGCTGCACAGAGTTAGAATTGCAGACGAAATTCTGATTAAACTAAGTAACATGTAAAATGAACAAAACACCATTCTGATCATTCCTTTTGAATGAGCTGCTAAATAAACAAACTTATTTGCTGTTTTTCAAGTGCATGTAATCAGTTTATTTATATGGTAGGCGATAATTGACGATTTTGGAACCAAAATGGAACGAGTATATAGTATTGCTATATATACAGCATTCAAACCATATTGGATTTGTGCGGTGACCACAAATTAAAGTACACTCCTAAAATAGGAGCTGTGAGCTTAGTTTCTCAATAATTTACCAACTATTTGTCTCAGACTGTACTTCATAACAAAATTAGAGGAAAGTTTGTAAAATGATTAGAACATCACTTCAATTGAAGTTTGTTATAGATGTTATGTTACATGTCGCTAGCAATTTATCATCATTAACTACAAACATTCATTCCTGTTATTTGTATGTGACTTTCGGTGTACAAACTTACAAACCTCGATGGGTTAACCCCCTGCATAGCTAGCAAAACAGTAAATAATTGATGCGATGTGAATAAAAACTTATACACATATGACAGAAAGGCTGAACGATTTCATAAATCAAATTAACAGTTTGATGTATGCCCAAGCCCAATCAAGTACCAGTAATTAAAAACCTTGCGAAACTCTGATAATTTCTCTTATGATGTACGGTATTTGGTTGTATGTAAATCCGCAGATGAAATTAAACAGAGCACGTACAGGTCTTTGTTCCACCCCGACCAAATGCTTACAGGGAAAGAGGATGCTGCGAATAATTACGCACGTGGGCACTACACCTGTGGCAAAGAAATTGTTGATCGTGTAATGGACAGGTAAATCACAGTTTTAATTTCAGTGGATTTATTTTAGTCTCCAATGTTTGATGGAAAATTACATTATGGTTACTTCTCAATCAAGTAGTGTGGAAATAGTAGATTTTAATTATAAATTATGCAATCAAACAAACAATAAACGTTGTTATTCATATGACATTGGTAGTAGTAAAAGTGCTTCAAATAACATAAAAAATCTGTAATGTAAATGCATATAACTGCTTTTTCACAATTTAGGATAAGGAAACTTGCGGACATGTGTTCCGGCTTACAAGGATTCCTTATATTTAGAAGTTTTGGCGGTGGGACAGGATCTGGATTTACTTCCCTTCTTATGGAACGACTTGAAGTGGATTTCGGAAAAAAGGCAAAGCTGGAATTTGCCGTGTACCCTGCCCCACAGGTATCCCTTCATGATAGCTCAGAAGATGATTATTTTCTTTGTAACTTTTTATTAGAAATAATGATGCTTCCAGACATGGAACATTGACGGTGTCTTATTGCCCCAACTCCAAATCCAATATAGTTGTGCCGTGTATGGCACCCACATAAATTGCAAAGCAGTTATGTTCTGTAGCTGTACTGATCTGTTGTTGTATATATATGGTCTATGTGTGGTGTTTGCGTGCCTAGTAGCACTCATTTATCATTGGGGCGATGTGTACGCGATGGCAAAGCAGTTTTTTTCCATGCTGTATTTTCTTCCTCTGTAGTTTCTTTGGCCATAAACTCAATTTTAAATTGATGATAATACAAAGTTTTATAGCATTTATTGAGTAAACCTTCTAACTGTATCAATGTATTTACATTTTACAACGGTAAAACTGTATTCTTCCAATATGTATTTGCCTCTTCTGGTACTTCTAGGTACACTTGCAGGTGAATTCTTTTAGCTATGTGTGTTTTGTTTTGTTGAAGGACAGTACGATAGCATTCTACCAACAATAAAGTTACATTTTTACTTTTTATGCTCATCACAACATCTCTATGTACTGTGGGCATTATTGCAATGTTGATGTTTTTCATGGACTGCGTAGTACGTACTTATTTTAAGGCAGCCAGGCATAAATAACCGAGATGGTTTCTTAACACAGAATAAAAATAACCTAATGAGAACTTGAATGAACAAGAAATTACAGAGATCAAATAATGAGGTTCTTAGTACAAAAAAAAACGATAAAAATAACGATATCATCAGAATTGGTGTCATCATTATTGCTGGTAAAAAACGTGCCTAATGTCGATAAACATGCAGACTTTTTATGACTTTCCCGAAAGTGGGTTCTATTATGATACTTTTGCACTTTCTTTCCCCAGAAAACATGATTGCTTAACAGGTAATTGGATTTTAACAATTGCATATAGTACATAATATGTACCTATTACACCAAGAAAAGTAGTGTAAATTTTTAATACTAATTATTTATGCGTGAATAATGCAAAATGAAAGTTGACTGCAATAATTATGAATTGCTTACACAGTCACAAATCTTTAGGCAACGTTTTAGAATCTACAATTGAGATGGAAAAAAATGCATTTTAAACAATTTTTAATGCAAAGTCAAGACATTTTTGAACAGGTAACTTAGGACAAGTGGTGCACATACAGTAAAACCTGGATATACGGGAACCTCAGGGGAGAATCAAATGTTAACGTTATATCGAGGTTCCCTTAATAAGGGAAACTAACATTAAAAATATCGCGGACGGGGGGAATTGAAGCATGCCGTAAATTGAGGTTTATATAGGGTTCCCGTACAGCGAGATTTTACTGTATGTATGTTTCATTGTACTGTAAAATGACTTGATTATTTTACTTGTTTGTCTGGTTAACGTTGAAGCTTTATTCAACTCTACGTTTTGAGCTGCCTAGATCAATTTTTAATTAGTACTTAACTTATATGTTGATTCCTTTTACAGTTACAAGCCAAGATATTTAAAATAAAAACAAATATTATGCTATGATGATAAAAAAAGCTTCAGATTACCGAAAGAGTATCTTTAAAAATCTGCAAAGGTAATTAATTTTTTTTTAACTCTTGCTAATGTGTCAACATTTCCATAATTATTTTAAGGTAAATTTAGTTCCCTTTCCACGTATAAAGACTCCTCTATCAACATACGCACCAATTATCTCGGCGGACAAATGCTTTCCATGAGGATTTTTCTGTGGGACAAATCACAAAAGCATGTTTTAGTCCAAGCAATCAAATGGTGAAATGTGATCCTAGAAAAGGTTAAATTTCTTACAGAGCAATAGTACATTTCATTAGCTTTGACTTGACTCTATAATCACCTTAATCACTACCTACTTGAAAGTTAATACACGAGTAAATTAAAAATGAAAGTAGTACATGAAAAAGATCAGATATTCACAACAAACTCTATGCTAAAACATTTCAGGGAAATATATGGCATGCTGCATGCTTTACCGAGGGGATGTCGTTCCGAAAGAAGTGAATGCTGCAATTGCAGCAGTGAAGATGGATAAAACGATCCAATTTGTCGACTGGTGCCCTACAGGGTTTAAAGTTGGTATTAATAATCAACCGCCTACGGTTATCCCCGGGGGAGATCAAGCTAAAACTGCACGGGCAGTTTGCATGCTGTGTAATAACACAGCTATTGTGGATGCCTGGGCAAGACTCAACAGGAAATTCGACTTGATGTTCGCTAAAAGAGCTTTTGTTCATTGGTAACTCGATCAATTTCATTTGAGGTCTTGGCTGGAAAGAAGACGATGTCATTGTCGATTTCGTTTGCAAAATCATACAGTTGTGCCATTTATTTTTTCTGATAAAGGTAC
>JAHZMZ010003418.1:0-15616 GCA_027743805.1 Lepidocyrtoides sp. E14 | reverse complement strand
TCCAGCAGTGGGACATCTTGCATGAAACTTGAAGTTGTCATGAGATTATCACAGTGAATAATAGTAAGCAGTCAGAAATTACACGGTAGCAAAAAGTAGTTAACAGTTTGCAATATACTTATACATCTGTTATGAAGCAGTAAGAAAATTTATTTTTTATGAATAGTTAGGAAGCAGTCGGGAAACTGTAGAAAATCATCAGCAAGTAGTTGTTGCATATTATTATATGGAGTGATAGGAAGTGGTGGTGGTGGACAGTCTGACATTATCCTCAAGTAGGTATCAATAAAACAGGGAAATCATCCTTGGTCCTAGACTAACCGAGAGGTGGGAAGAGTAAGGCGCAAAGAAACATGCAACAGTCTGCGCAAGTCATTTTGGCTATAACCAACAAAGAGCAATCACCAACTTAAATAGTTACGATAAATTTAGCCTATTTGATTCAATAAATTGTTTTCTGCAAAATATCCACTTACCAGTTGGATTTATTGGAGATTCGTAAGAAGAAAATAAGAGAAGACTTGGACCCTTTTTATTGGTAATATTTTTTTTGTGAGGAAACTCCCTTGCAAAGCGGATTCAGCTTATTCTGCTAGTTGCACAGAAAGACGAGAACTGGAATATATTTCAATTCAATCTTTTATTTTCAATTCAATTTTCCAGTATTAACGTATATATTTTCGCTCATGATGTGAAAGGCATTAGTTAATGTTGTTGACTCACACACACCTTGGAATCCTTCAATGACTCATGAATACATAACAAGTTTTGCTATTATGATTCTTTTGTGTTTTTCATTCGATGGATGTTGGACTGAAATGCACAAACAACATGCTCTCACTCACTAATGCCTCGTGATGTTGACTAACTACGTGCACAAATACCACCTATCTATATTATTAAATATTAACTCCCATAAACACGCTTGAATTTTGTCGTAGTTTGGATGCAGTGCAGTGTGGTCACAACTACTTTTCAAATGAAGTGAATGAGCTATAACAGAAAACTGAGATGTGAGTGAATGTGAGCATTAGACATTGTTGCATTGAGAGAAGAAGAATGACATGATGACAAACCTTACATTCATACTGGTATTTCCACATGCATCGATTGTATATACATACATGACATACATTATATAATTCTACTAACGACAAAAGAGATGCAATCTACACAGACGCATACATGCCTTACTACAAAAATAAGCAAGAATAGGTAACTACATTTGTTGAGTAAAAAGAAGTATGACATGATGTGAGACTATTCTGAAAAAAATACATTTCTTATTCATCATATTCGTCGCTCTCCTAATTGCGTGTTTCCATCCAGACATATCGCACTCATACACACACACACACAGCACTAGCTTCCACTTGCATCCAACAATCTCCATGTTTGTAGACTATGTACCTAGTAATCTATTAAAAAAGAATGTTTTTTGCACACAGTATACAAATTGTATCACCAACTTGGTCATATCAGTAAAGCAGAGTAAAAAAATGCATATAATGGGTGGAGAATGTTAAAGGAGGCATGTACATATTTGATTACTTTTGTCTACACGTGTACCTTTCTGCTTGTTAGTTGCCTCACGCAAAATATTATAGCTTCTATATTACAGTATTATGGAACTAATAATAGTAAAAACATGCTTTGCCTGTCCTATTAAAAAGGTAAAATGCACTAATTATCAGAGCAATGCATGCATACACGTACATAAACTCAAAAATATTGTATCTACAGACGTAGTACCGCCGAATGGAAAATAATGAACAAGTGCCATTTTTAAGAGTACATGTATACTTTGTTCATTGGTAGTCGGGACTCGGGAAAATAATACATATTTCGTATGAAATAGTAAGTAGCAAAGAGAATAAACGTTGTTTTTATTATTAGAATTCTAGGTGGATATTTTTCCTTTCAAATTGCTCTTAAATTTAACCACTAAAGACAATCTAAGTTTTGCGTGTAGAAAACTTTTTATGACTGATAGAAACAAAAAATGATTTTTTAAAATAAGAACACAATTTACTGAATTTCATGCTACTTGCTCCAGACTCAGACGCGTAGTAAATGCTGCCTATATTAAGACCTTCAAAATTCAATTACCTGTGTCTACGTGTGCACGTACAACGTACAAAATGGTAGGTTAGCGCTTAAATCAGAATACTACTTTGTAAATGACCAAATCTTTGACCAAGTTCTGGTTTTGCATTTTGGAGAGAATAGTATAAGATTCAATATAATTCAGTAATAGCAGTGCTATCAGTT
Organism: Lepidocyrtoides sp. E14; assembly: GCA_027743805.1. Taxonomy (NCBI): domain Eukaryota; kingdom Metazoa; phylum Arthropoda; class Collembola; order Entomobryomorpha; family Entomobryidae; genus Lepidocyrtoides; species Lepidocyrtoides sp. E14. Next base: position 13,345 of record JAHZMZ010003418.1, on the reverse strand, counting down.
AATGTGTAAAGTTTATTTTTTGCTTATTTAAACGAATGAACAGTCAATACAACAATTAGTAATAATTTTATATGATTTCATTTGGTAAAACAGTCGAAAATCACTACAGCGCAGCGTACACACATTTTGCTGACGCATTTTTTATTGAACTACATAACAAACAACATCATAGTTTACAAACATGCGTTATACAAAACATGTTTGATACAAATTTGACATATTATGCTGCTTTTAATACTAGCGTTTAATATTTTTAATACTATTTAATGTACTTAGCATGTAATTGTGCAGAGTAATAAAAAGTCCTTACATACAGACGTACATACTTATCTACATGAACGTACCGTAATTACTTGTTACTTGTATTGAAAATCTAGCCGGTTTCAAAGTATTGTACCTACACATCAGTTATCAGTTGACCAGTTTTAATACATTTTTTACTGATTACTGATGATGCATAAATTTAGTCTACTGTTGCATTATATTAACAAGGAGGATATTTAGGAGTACTACAGGAGACACGTAGGCTTGCAGGCCGATTTATGTTATTTACTGGAATCTCAACACGAAATAATTTTCCTTCTGGCATGCAAACGCAAAGTTGAAATTGAGGCTTTTTTTCTCCGTGAGTGGTATAAGTATGACTTTGTCTGGTAACACCTGAATCCCGTACTAACGGCAAATCATGAACATTGAGATAAATACCATCCTTTCCTTGCAGCACAATGCTTCCATTGACACTCTATAGGAGAGAATATGCATGAAATTTGTGAAGATTACTTGCATTGGACAAAAAAAATTGATGCAATGTTTATAAACAGGTCATGTTCATTGGTAGGATTATCTGTACCTTCAGATTAATGTCTTGATCCGCTTTCCAGAGAAACTGCTTTCCCTCCATGTGCGTTCCTTCACTTCCCCGTAAGTACGTAAAGGATGTGGACTCGATTTGTAGTGTGGCGTTGACTGCTGATGTAACTCGATTTGTTTTTGCGACTCGAACATCCAGTTTTTGAACCCCACGTGGAAGACCAAGAGTAGGCTGGTTTGTTGAGAACATTTCCCTCCCCTTTTTGTCCACAACTCGTACGCTATTCACTCTTGTGATGTTAATGAGATTTCGTTCAACCGACAGAGAAGGTTGCAGTCCGTCTCGCACCCAGAGATGCACTTCACCCCCACCCTCTCCAATAATCTCTACAGGTTTGTTTAGAAAACCTTGAATGATTCCATCTCGTTTGTAAATTTCGTCCAGGTCGGTATTTCCAGAAAATTTGAGATGATTTGGAAGAAACTATATAGAGGGTAGCAATAGAACAGAAATATCAGCCCTACTAATCGATTCTATGCGAGTAAATTCCCAGTTGTCTCACCTAATCTAACTACATATTAATACGTTCATTCCATTCACCTCTATGCTCTCCATTTGAAGACCAAGGCGAAGCACTCCATATATTACAAATGTAAGAACCGAGTTGGCTACTACAAGAAGCACCAAGACGCCCAGCAGAATCCAAAACGCCAAGGATTCGCCCCAATACTTTTCCAAAGAGTAAGCCATTCCTTGAGACACTACTAAGTTCGAAGGTCGCCGTCCTGCCAGTGAAGTGGAGATTCTACCTGTTCTCATGTCTTGTCTTTGCATTATTCTACCTGCGGATGTTGATGATGGATCTGGATAACTTTCCGTGCCAAATCCGTTATTCACATTGCTCTGCTGGAAATATACTTGATGGGGCTGACGGTAAGGGTGGTGATGATGATCTCCTAAATTTTCGTGCTGGACCTCATGGCCATAATTTGGTTGACCACTGTAACTCCCAGAAGCACTGCTAGTTGTCAAGTGCCTTTTAACTAAAGTTTGATCTCGCAAAGACATTGCTCGGTACGGGTCGTATGTAAGATCTGGGATCGGAGATGATCGGACACTAGAAATTGTTGAAGACATTTGTAATAATATTTGGTTTACCTTTTTTAAACATTTGCTTCCACCTCACTAGTAGTGTATGAGAGAGTGCACAGGTCTTTATATCAATTTTGTTATTTGTTTTTTTATCGTGATGATGAGGAATTGTGCTGCTGTCTCCTCATCCGAATTAAGAAAGAACACGCTAATTGCCGCTGATCCTGTATGCATGCACTGGTTATGTGCTCTACAAGATTAGGGTATGTGGCTTGGCAGGGTGTGCACAAAATTATATTATATATGCATGATAAATGGGAAATGTTCCAAAAACAACTGTATTATTCCCATCAACACTCCATCCAATGTATACACACGATCCAAGAGCATTATTCGAGTAGATTACAACAAGTCAAGAAAGCGATGAAAGTGAAAACGAGTGTGCACGAGAAAGTATAATTTTGTACATCGACAATTTCTCCTGTTCGCCTCCATTTACGTTTGTATCATATGTATACCTACCTACATACATAGGTAAGCATATTTTATATCAGGCATACGGTATGGCGATTTGATTGGCAAAATGCTCAATCTGTTCCACAGCAAATACAACCGGTCTCAAGTGAAGTATAAAAAGAAGAAAGGCGAGTGAAAGCATTTTACTCTTACATTCTCTTTGGCAGTTATGAGGAAGCTATTAGGTATACTTACAAGAGCGTAGTATTTTAGCATTATTACATTGAACACTTTTAACGGAGAAGGCTTTGTGAGATACAAAATACGCATAAAGACAAACGTGGTGGGCCTGTGTGAGTTTTTGGTGCTTCAATACACTTACTATTATTCCGATGGGTTTGGTTGACTTTAGACTTTTGACAAGCAGTGGTGTGGGTAAATGAAGTCAGACATACTCATAACTATTTACAATTTATAGTCTTTAAGTGTAGGTTTTTTGGGTTCCAGTATTGCAAACATAACAAATTTGGCAGCACATTCGATAGCATCAGACAGAGCAGGGAGGTATTTGTGTAGATGTGATGTGAAGATATGCCAGCTCAAAGTTTCGGGATGTGTCGTTTTTAAAATAGTAAGAAAAAAAACGTATCGTCTGATGGAATGCAAATAAAGATGAAACCAATGACAAGCATAATATTATAGAGGTGCATTGGTGCATCTTGTAAAAAACCATTGAGCAGGTTGCTCCGAAATAAACTTTGAAGACGCAATTTTATGCGACATTGCCAGCTGCATTTGACAATTTGACAGCAATTCAATCCGCAACAATCAAGTCCGGAGTGAGTTATGCAAGTCCATATTTATACACTGTAGTAGTTGTTCAATTGTCACGGAAAATTGAAGATATATTTAACCATTTTGAATTATGCAATAATTCAACGAGAAGGTATACAGTTTACTACAAGGACATCAAAGTGATATTATTTATTTTGTTTTCATCATACTGCTGATGAAGAGTGAATAAAAAGTGAAGCAAGTTGGACAAACAATGACTTCTACTGGATTGATAGGAGTGGCAGTAAGATGTGATTGTCGTCATTTGATAAGAGACGTTCGTTGCAGTTTCCGTCTTTGTTGTCAACTTTTTTACAACACCAGCCAAATTCGGACAATCATGCAAAATGGCGTTGTTAGGATTTATTCAAAGATATGGGGTGTTTATAGTTCACCCGAACGTCAATTCTTTCTTCGTGATTCCTTGTATGCGAGCAAAGCGGTTTCCAGGTAAGACTTTAAAGAAACTTGATCTTGCCATTTCCAGAGTTGGTTTACATGATAAATGCTGCAAGTCAAAGCGAATTTTTTGCTGGATATCATGATAGTTAAAGTGAATGAGTGTTTTTTACCATGTATTCTATCGCTTGTTGGCATTTGTTGGAAGCAATAAAATTGAGCATATTAAGCACTTCATCATGTGCAACACGCTACCAGTAGGAGCATAAAAATTGAACATTTTTACTGAACATTACACACCTCACACCAAATGGCAAAATGCATTTATTTTGTATTTACCTAAGTAGGAAAGTGGGTATGTATTTGAGTAATATGAAATATGTGCCCACTACCCACAAGCTTGTATATATGGAAGTGGTACATACATTGAGCATAGGTATATTATTTATTATGAAGTGAAAAACACGTGAGTCGGTTTACAGGTCCATTGGACGATTTTTGTTATTACCCATTTAATAAAAAACTTGCATGTCTAATTTAGTTAAATACTTTGAAAATACAGACTCAACATTGACAAAAAATGTCGTTAATGCATTTAATTTTTTAAACAGCCGACTCATTGCATTTAACAGGGATTTTCGCACGACTAAGTCTAAGTACATCCTGCCAAAACTACAGTCAAAATCCCTCTTGCCCCACGGATTTCAGCTTTTCTAAAAGTACTTCAGACTTAATATTCGGGGGAACATATAATCGTACAAACATGGGCTACTTTGTCATTGGAGTGAGTGGAGTTACATGTAGTGGAAAAACTACCCTAACAAAACTACTGCTGAGAAAATTTCCGTGGGCGCAAGTAATTCATCAAGACCACTACTTCTACGATGATGATTATCCTCATCATAAACGGGTTGAAGAATCAGAGAACCATGTAAACTATGAAATTCTGGACGCTTTGGATATGGACAAAATGTATAAAGATGTACAGGTTATTCTTGATGCCCCGCCCAAATTTGCAACCCCTTCGCCTCTCTTAAATCAGTCGAATGGGGCCAATGGTGTGGGGGACAAAGCGGAAACACCTAATTTTGATGACACTTTTCTTCAAAAAATACCAGATATTAGTAAGTTACACACGATTAGTCCATTATCCGTGAGTCACTAAAAGCTATTCATGGCGAACCTTTTACTTCTTTAACTAGGTTTTGATGTGTCAAAGTACAAAACAGTGCCCATTCTAATTATTGAAGGATTTACCATGTTTGCTTCTCAGTACCTTTTTGACACATGTGATGCCCGATTTTTTTGCGCGCTGGACAAAGAGACCTGTCGACAGAGAAGAGCAGCAAGGTCATATTTTCCACCAGACTCGATTAACTATTTTGATTCAGTTATTTGGCCCGAATACCAAATGCATTTTGAAAATTACATACATAAACGTCCTGGTGTCACCGTTTTTGATGGGAATATGCTAATAACTGACCTGTGGAAAGCTAGTGTACAGATTATCGCATGTCGCCTTGAGGAAAAGTTAAATAACGATAATGCCAAAAAAGTGACAGTGAATACTTAATATGAGAACATGAAGACAGAACCATAAAGTTAGTGGTGTGAATGAGTAATTACACAAGTAATTTTTGAAAGACTTTGTAAAGTGCAATATCAATTCAATATATAAAACACATTGACAATCATTTTATTGCCGAAATAATGCTTGTACAAAGATAGACGCATTTGGAATAAAAAATAAAAGACGATACATAATTATTATGGAATTAAAGATATTTTCAAACTTTACAATTTACTTGGTCGGTTCACATAATACATCTGCAACAACATGGTCCACGTGCGGAGCAAACGATTTAATTTTTTTAATTTCCTTCAGACATACTTTAAACCTTTCACTGGGATAAATTTCACAAAATATTTGTTGAATTTTATGACAAACATAGTTTGACCACTCATTATACATGGTAGGTATAGTGGACGAACATTCTGCCACTGCACTACTTTCACAACAATTTTCAAAGGTAGATTTTGTGTCAACGTTTCCGTGTACATGAAGGATTCCACCCGTATCTTTCCTCAGAGCAGCACAAGCCGCTGTCCAACCGGATTCCGAAGATGGAATTAAGCCTAAATTAACGTGATCTGCCACATTTACAGGACAAGTTTGTCTGTTGTCCCCATACAAAATGATACAGCGCTTCGTATCTATTTTATTTAGTTTTATTTTAGTAACCCACGACGAGTTTCCAAATAACAACTGAACCTTTGGGCTTCGGAAGTGATTAGCCTGAGTTGGCCCAACTCTCCTAGATAAAACATGTAAATAGTAGAAATTGTTTAAAATTCTAGACAGGCTTGTATTTAAAAAATATTGGAGAAATTGGTTTCAACCTTGCTAATCGGTTACAATGTAGGAGTTTACAAGTAACTTCCAATATTTCGGAATGTTCCAACCACACATCCAGTGTGGCAAATGTTTTTTCTGGAAATAGCACCAAATCTCCGTGTTTCTCCCATTTCAAAGGAAGTTCTTTCTTAAGCTCATCGTTAAACCAGTGCTCATTACTAAGAATAGAAATTAGTCTGGCTTGAACTTGCTTTGCAACTGCCATTTATATAATATTTGTGTTAAAATGCAAGAATAAAGAAGCTCCAATCCACAATCATTCTCTGTACTTCGGATTAATCGGATAATTGGAGGAACCCTGTTCCACCATGGAACCTTTAATTCGGCACTTTTCTACTTGGTCTAGTTGTCAAGAACGTGAGTACGAGTACACAGTACGTACTAGTGCTATGTACATTGTGCATAAGCACACGGTACGGTGCTTCTACAACAACACCAGTCGCAGTAACACATGTGCTGCTGTGTCTGTAGTCAGTATCCTGATCTAGTAGTCAGTGAATTAGTGAAAAGTGAACTAAGAGGGACAGAGGACTCGTGAACGGACAATGAAAAGTAGATTCCAGTAGTACGAATCTATTGCATGTGGAAAATATTTGCTCGGAAGCAAATATCTGAAATATCGTAAAGCATTTCACGGCATAATGGTGCATTTTTCACTGCCAAGAAAAACGGGAGAATTTTGATCATAATAGTTGAATTGAATGAAAATCAGTGCACTGGGTACTCTTCATTCATTATTTGAAAGAACATCAAAAGGAAAAAAAATCGTGCATTTCGTTTCAAATAAATATGAGAGTGTAACTGTGTAACGCATGAAAAATGATCGACCAATTGACCATTATCCCTTAATATTTTTCCATAATGTAATTTAAAATCGGTGTCTTATTTTTTATTTAAGCGTTATTACAATTTTAGTCATCTTTTTACTTTCTACTTTAAAATCAATTGAAAATTGCGATACTGCGAGTGAATACTAAAAACGTAATGTTTACGATAAATTGAAGCATAGGAAAAATGTCTGAAATTATTTTTTAGCTGTCAATATTTTTCGATCAGTCTTACCCTCCATATATATTTAAAATAATAGTTTTTACCAAAATGAAACAATTCTTGTCAAAATGTACAAAAATCGAAACAATTCTCAAATCTTTTTTCAGCAAAAATATTAGGAACCCTATCGCAGGTTACGTCTTTTAATCAACTTCAGCCAACAACCTCACAGTGGCGTTCCTAAATATTGTCTTTGATTTTTGGGGCCGATTCCACAACCTCTTCTTCCAGGGGATCCATATTTAGGTGTACTTTGTAAACTAATTAAAAATTTAAAAAATAATACTTTTAAGAACAAGTTGGCCAATTCAATATTACATGCACAACCTATGCACATACTATCCACGTTTCATGAACTTGCTTTTATATGACTTACCCTAACTTGTTTAGCTCTGTGGAAGAACAGCATCCTATTGCTGGTGACAGTGTCAGCTTTTCAACCAACTTTCTAATTTCAAATGTAGTACCGCTGAGTGAAGTCGTGTCCAATGCCAATAATGGCGAGTCTTGAGATCTTTCCAAGAAAAAAGTCATGTCTGCCATGTCTTCGTTTGCAATTATTGATTTCCGGTCGTAGAAGGCCGGTGAACAAGCTTGAGTGAGATTCAGTGGTGAAAATGATGGTGAAAATGTCACCTTTTTCTTTCCAGACGACAGTGTTCGGTCTGATCGCATTCGCAAAATTGGTTTCTTACGAGGAGGCGTCGACATGTATGTTGTTGGCGATGATGCTACAACTTCATCATCATAGCTTTGAGTAGGATTATCATCACAATCTGATCGTTCGAATATCGGGGATTCAGGGACGCTTCCAGTTTTTTCAAGAAAGGATGCCATGTCTTATCTTTGAATAGTGATAAAAATTGCTAGTAACTTTTTGAGAAAATTTGGTTGTGCCACCCTCCACAGAACTACTCCTACAAAATGTTTCCACTGAGTTTGTTTCTAAAAAAAATATATGAAAACGAGTTTACAATCTCCGCATTGCCTTTTGAAGAATTGGTAGATGAACCTAGCCGGACCTTCTCCTCCCTTAAGTCTTTCGTCGCTGCTGCCGAAGAGTAAACCATCATTCAATCTGAATCCCTATATACATTTCACCTACCTAATAACAAACATGCATAATTGTACTTCATCATTATTACATCGCAGTCCATCTTTGCCAATGCAATTTGTAGTATGTATGATATCTTGTTGCGGTTACCATTTTCAGTAGTACTTCATAGCAGCACAGAAAAAAAGCGTTTGCGACTTTTGTGAGCATGAGCATGTTAACTTGAACAAAAAGCTAAATGCTCGATAAGTTGTAAAAAAAAGAAGTACGCGTTTATCTTAAAATACACGTATCTAAAATGGTCGTTGACATTTTAATGAGTGCTGTGTAGTTATACTGGTCATTCCAATTACAGCATACGCACATATTCACACAAGATGACTTTTTGAGATGTATATTTTCCTCTTTGCATATTTTATGCCGAAGCAATGCGAAAGGCAAATTGTCAAAGTGCTTACGGTAGATTAACAAAAAATAATGGTCATTCATTTATTTACAATTATCATAAAGTCTGTAGGAGGCCAGCCAGCCAGCATCGCCAATATTACCATATCACTGTTGGCAATGTCCCACTACACAGAATTGCTGAAGAATCGTACCATTTCAGCCTCTAACTGTCTTGTCACTCCTATTCTGTAAAATCCATAAAATTAGACAAAGTAAATCCATAAAAACCAGAAGCTCAAGATAAGAAGGTTATTGTTTCTCCCGATTACGTAGATATTTACAATGCGGTTGTATCTTGTAATCTTTAATTCATGATGTGCCTATAGACACTTATGTATATGTATTTGCAGGTAGGTACAGCATGTATTTTACGAGGGACAGTTGTAGTTGTTGCGTTTACTGATGTGTCGTCATTATCATATAAAAATGGCAGGCAGAGGGTGTAAAATACCAAACATTAAATGGCAAAATTAAATGGCAACGCTTTCTCTATGTAAACAACAAAATTTCAAGTAAATGACATGGACAAAAGAAGAGGCATTATAAAAATAAAATGACTGTGTGGAATGTCTCTACACAATCAAACAATAAGAGTAGTTGTCATTAGATTGGTGGTGTTGCAAAATTGATTGGTCATTGGCCATGTTAATGTTGTTTAAAAACTCTTATTCAATCTTGTTGACTAAATCAATGAAAGTGGTAATTCGTCATAATATTTTTGGTGGTGATTCGATGGTCAATTTACCATTTTTGTGGTATGATGAACAGCTAAATATTTTCAAGGTGATATTGTGAACAGTGGATAGTAAAGTGAACAGGGAGGATGCTTTTAATAATAATATATGATTGTATGTAAGTAGTACACTTTTTGACTCACACAGTAAGGTGGATTTTATAGTATTCATTTGTCATTTAACGCAGTCTAGGAAAATACGACGAAGTTAGTGAGGTAACTATTTGCTGATGATAATATTATGACATGCTTGCATATGTCGGCTCATTTATCATCGATACATTTTGTAGAACGCACTTTTTTTTCCTTTTTAATATTCTTTTGAATAAATTTAAGGCGAGAACAAAAAAGTATATGCATAGGTATGCAAACTATATACTTTATGATGATCATTCGTTTTGTTGTGTACTGTTGTGACATATGAGAAGTAAGAAAGGAAACGGAAGATTTTATTTATTTCATCCGTTTATAATGTCCTCAAGGTAAATGGTATAGTTTTACGTTTTGGAGCAAAGTCAAAGTGAAGAACTTAAAAATGTCATGGATTGCACCCAATATATTTTCTTTTGTTGGATATTAGACATTCCTTCATTCATCTTTTTGTTTATGTGCATGTAGGTGGAAATTTTGTAAGGTTTTATGTGAAAATGTGATCACTGTAATATTTTTATTTGGCTCTGTATGTTAAAGAATTTATGGAAGAGCAACATATTACAAGTATGCCTCAAATACTTATATACGGTAACCGTAACTGTAACTAAAAATGCTTTCAGACTGCTATTTTTCATCTTTAGGACTGGGACTGTTGGCGTTACTTTAAAGGTCAAGAGAACTACATAATAGTACAACAAACTGATTTTTTTTGGATGAATGTAGCTTCAATTTGGCGGATTAAATATATTTTGAGCAAAACAAATAACCAATACATTTAAAAATGAAAAAGAGATGATTGCAGTTGTTTTACAAGTGAGCAACGACAAATGAAGAATTCGTGCACGGTTTGAAATACCTATTTATGCCCATTCATATCTTTCAGTCCTTTCTGTAAATTTTGATTCGGTATATTTGCATTTGTAAATGTAAATAGTACAGTAAGCAGTGGATGTTAAGTTTGCAGCTCACAAAAAAAATTCTTTTAAGAAATCAAATAGAGAGTGAGAATATTGTGCCTAATGCTTATGCTACCTAATTGAGCATATTCATACATACAAGGGAAAAGCAAACGACTATTAACTATTTCATGTCAATCAAAATATTTCAAATTTTACCAAAGATGATGATAGTTAAAATGTTTTTGTGCTGTGTGGAATGGCTGCTCAAATATGGCAGATGAAGAGAAAAAAACTGACCCAGAAGCATCAATCAGAATGCGATAATTACCAGCAATTTTTTTTTACCAAACTATCAAAGCAAGTTGATTATCTATTATGAGCAATTAATGGCGCCGAATAGATTTCAGTCTCATGTCTTTAGTAGCTAAAATCAAAATTCATGAAGTTTATAATAAACTCGTGTAAGCTTTATTCACACAATGCAGTCAATAACGGGTAGTTAATAGACGATATTTTGATTTTGGGGATTTCCTTTTACAGTCGATCTCAAAGTCTGGTTGAAGTGACTTTTTACAACGGTAATGCTACTGTTTAAATATTGAAATAAAAAGAAACTGCATCTCTTGTTTTAAATTAGTATGCTGCTGCGGAGTTGAAATACCATGTAGTTCTGCTGTCGACTGATTCGACACATTTTGCCAAACCAAAAATAAAATCTCAAGTTTTGGTGACATGAATGAATCAAAATGTCGCGTCTAGAAAGGCTTGGATTTACTCTAAGCATGATATTTTCAACACAAATCACCAAGTAGCAGTAATGAAAACGGGATGCATATTGTACATACATACCTGATCGTCATAAAAATAGTTCACCATAATACCACCATCTTTATATCAACAATTAATCGAGGATAAACAGAAGAGGGCATAGATAGGCATTGTAGCTACAGGAAGTTCAGTTCAGTTTACCTTTACAAATGATATAACCCCTATGATGTATAATGCTGAAAGGTTCATGGTCCAAGGACAATATTTGCATAATTGTTCGTTTTAAAGAAGCAAGGTAGCCACAAAAATTAACTAGGCAGAACACTCTCACGGAGCCTAGTTTCTTTCATGACAGCCAGCCAGCCAATCCATGACAAAAGTACAATGACACATTCCTCACGGTCACAACTACAACTTTGCAGCTATATTATTATTATTATGTATAAAGCAGCCATCCGCTTGACAATTCAATGTTCCAAATGAACACGATTTCTACTCTACACAATCGTCGGCAATTTGTGCTCAGTGGTTGGTAAGTCCATTTTAGTCATTTTACAAAATAGCGTTCTATGTTTCAAACTTTGCGTTTTCGAAGACTAATGACAATGCTGTAGTGTATTGGACACAGGTAGTAAATCAAACATTGAACAAACAAAGGTTAAAATATGTTTTGTGACAAGAAGAGAGTCTTCAGTTCATTTCCACATGCTACATTTCACATAATAATATTATTTACATATCAAGTACATATTATGTACATATATACATTCACGACTCCTTGCCTTATTTGGAAGCTAACTGGTTGAATAGGAAAAATAAGACAATCCAATGCCAAAAAGACATAAGATATGATAATAAATGTGCCTATATATTGCTTGTGCCACTCTTTCTATAGATCCTTTCATGTTGCCACATCATTCATACCAACTTTTAAAATAATTTTTATCCATGAATCCATTCTAGCTTGAGAATTCACTAGCTGTTAAGTCCATTTTTGTGAGGATAATATATTTATGCTCTATGATTGATTGACACATTTGGCAGTTTTTTGAAATATCCACAATAAAAGGAAAGTTGAGTTTTTTTGCACGAAAAAACTAAGATAGATAATGGATAATATTGATGATACGACCAGGCATGCTCTGTAGTCCAGAACTAGGTTTTTTATTTACCGAGAAGTGTTACAAAATAAGATAAATTATGTTTATTTAATAAATAGAAATGTAGCATCCACAATATTATTATATGTCTTTGTGTAGCACTTAATGCATAGTGAAATAGTTCTATTCAGCGTTCATTATCCTTTGCAAGCACCTTTTTTTCAGACAGCACTTGACAGCAACCAAATGGAGGTCGTCTCGTCTTCAAAATGGTTTTGTTTTTATTATTATTACTATTATCTATGCAAAATATGAAATATAAGTCAAAGTCACAAAGCTACATTACGACTTGGGCAACATTTTAAGAAGATGTTCTCAAACACCCAAATGCATGATAGACTGATATGCATTGTATTATTTAACCAAATGGTTTAGATAGTCGTATATTGCGACTATCCTATACTACCTGAAGAATTCAACAATCATCGTATCGTCCATTTAAAAAAATATTGTTATATTCTTCCTTTGATGGTGGGTGACAAAACCGATATGAACGTTGACAAATTGGTCTCCTACTCTGACCAAAGACAACATGAAATGGAGTACTCTTTTAAGAGATCTCTTATGTCATGATCATTTTTTGTACTATGTACGTGTGTGTGTGAAGTCTCATGTATTCTGCTTGATAAAAACAGACGGCAGAGTCACGACACGATGACAAGACGCGTTATGAATGAGAATAATAATGATAATGACGCAAAAAGGCGATTAGGAGAACACTTTTCATGTATAGGTAACTAGTACAAACAAACTGAATGACAAAAAAAATCATGTGAGTATATCATACCCGTTTTTTTTATATCTTAAAACTTAAAGTGTCAGACAGGTCATTGAAGAATTATGTGCGTAATGAATTATTATTATGATGAATTTTCCGCAACTGTAACCCTGTGTAGTAACATTAGTAAATCCAAAAGAAAAGTGGCCACCTTGTGTGTTTAGATTGTGGATTCTCATATTTCATCTAAAGTGTTTTTAATTTCTTCTGAATTCAAGCCTATAGGAAAGATGGGATATTATTAGCTTGCTGCATTGCATGCAGAAGAGCTTATTATCACACTCTGGGTGTCCGT
>JAHZMZ010003417.1:0-12655 GCA_027743805.1 Lepidocyrtoides sp. E14 | reverse complement strand
TGCCCAAAAATAGCATGCATTTCCCATTTTTATAAAAAGAAATATGGGAACGCGGACATTTTTAGCTTCTTTTGATACTGTGCTGTCGGTATAATTCTTTCATGCGCTTTACGGTGTCTGGCTGGAGTTATTTTATTATTGATGGATTATTGTTGTTTGTTTGTTCGTTTATCGCATCAGACACAGTCTCTTTATTGTTTACATTTCGCGTGCACGTATTGTGTTACTTTTATCTGTCGTTTATTGTGACTGGGATATAAAAACGATATTCTTTGTAGATATGTTCTACTGTTGTTTTCGTAATGTCCTTACGCTATGAGGTAAATTCACTTTATTTTTTTATTTTTTTACGATTGCGATCTATATTGATAAGGCATGTTTCGGTTTCCCTGGCCATATATATGTATAATGCATACCTGTGCGCATAAAGAAGGGTTTTTAGCAGTATTGATGTGAAAAGTAGCAAGTTTTCTAACCATGAAACTAAACTACGTGAAACCCATTGTTCTTAAAGTAACCATGACTTTACGCTCTCTAGTGCTTAAACTCATTCAGTTATGTATGTATCGTTATTTGTTGCCACAAGGGTTATAAAATGCTATATCATTCCAAGGATTTCAAGAAAATCCTTTCAAAAACCGCTTAAACAGCTTATTGAACATTCGCATAATATGTTGCTATCCGTTCTCATCTGAATAAGCTTGCGGAAAAGACATAAGGATTCGAGTTATACAACAGTTAAATAGCTCAATAATCTTACATCATTTGCTTGAAATGTCTAATAAATTTGACGCTGCTCCGATGGATAGACTGCATAACATGAAGTTTAAACAAAATCGTATTTTTGAAAAAGCGGCATGAAAACTAAGCTTATATATACATATAGCTTAACTAATCCAGTCAGCTTTGTTGTTCTGTACTCTGCAATTGAATACTGCATTAAGCTCCAGAGACATAAATTCTTTCGGTTTTTAACGCATACCTATGTCTCATTCAGGGATGCAATGAATTCCTTTCAGTTTCATTTGCTTTCCTCCTACCTTACACCTTCCAGATCGATGCAAAACTCAACAACGAATTCCTGAATTTCTAAGCGTAGGGAACTGAGATAGGTAGAAATGCATATTTAAAGCTTATTCCGCTGAGAGAAGCATTTCTCGAATCTTTTAAAATGAAATAAGCTAAAAATAAATATACAGTCACTTTCAAAGTTTTTCTTCCCTAGTAGCAAAAGTAGCTAGCGTATCTGTATGTCGCTGTCACTGCACTCTATTAGCAGTGATAAAAGTACACATTCAGTACATATATTTTTTCGACCCTGTGCCTCAAACTTCCACTCTTGTATTATGACAGGATATGAGAGAAGAGCTCTTACAGGTTTTGCTTTCATATTTTAGGTGTTTTCGAGTGAGCTCTAGTGTTCGTCGTATTAAAATTTAATGTTTACACGGATAAAAAATTATTTACAGAAGTTGAAAGTGTAGAAGGGGATTTGAAAGTCATAGATCGTGCATGAATGCCATAAGGCCACAATTCTCCAGAGGCTTTCCATGTAGTCATTAAAACAAAATTCCTATCATTAAATCATGGATCCTATATCCAAATTCATATTAAAGTTTGCAGCTGCCAATTTGAGCTTATATTAATTGTGAAAGTTATTAAGTTGGATGGTAATAAAATTAACTTTTATGATACGATTATCGTGTGGTTTAAGCTTAAACTCTATTATATATCCTGATTACCTAGCAAGTCAAAAATGTCGGTTCGGTGGAGTCTCCAGCTTTATTTCCACCAATTAAACCACCGGGGTTTTACTGATTCTGCTTATCATAAATTGGACTGCTCTTCATTGAAGAGACTTCGTTATTATAAAATTATTATTAAATACTTATTTCACCGGAATGATAAAAAATTTTAATCCACCTATTTTTCACTCGTTTATATCCTGCGCCTAGATAAGGAAGTTTGGCAACTATGTATTTAATTTAAGCATGTTTTTTATACGTGCGCGGCAACGGCAAGGCAAAGAGATTACTGTCCGCCAGAATCAGTGATTAATTTACATGTGTTAAAGTTTTTCTAAAGCATATAAAGTTTTAAAAGAAGCATGTCAAGATAATCATCTAGTTCATCATTGTCTTGCAATTCATCACTATCATTTTTTAAATCATGATCATTGATCACGAGAAATATAATGTAAAGCTGATAGACGATTCTGTCCTGATTGCTATTGCGATTTTCTTCACAATTCTGAAGGTTGAAAAAGGTTACAATACAATTCCTTTACACATTACTCGTTTCGTTCATTTTAAAAGATTAATTTTGTGCATATGTACATAACTTCAAGCAGGTAGACAGTCTGCCGTAGACTGATATATTCACAATACAATTTAAATGACTCTTTTGAAACTACTGCGTATACTAATTGCAAAAGACAAGGTGTTGAGGTTCTAGCGGCCTCTTAGTTTACCCATCTTTTCATTTATTTGCAATTGATGTTGACGACGGTTGTAACATGAAAATTGACCACATCATTCTACTTTTTTTGCAGCACGGCTTTATTCCATCATCGTTGATATTTTTCAAATGGTCTTGTATTACACGTACCGTAGCTATAAATGTGTGTGCACCTAGTACCTACCTACAGCCTGACGTAAGACTGTACCATTGATTGTAGTAGAAATGAAATGGACAGTTGTAAGAAAAAAGTACCTTTTTTCGCAAATACATGAATCATAATTAAAGCGTTTTGCGTAGTAGACTGGTCTGTTAAGATGCTTGTATGCATATACAATCCTGACTGTTACAAGAAATTACTGGGCCGGCAGGATGAGCCATTCATTCAAGATCAACACTTATTCTACACTGCAAAACTGACAAGGTGTTCATTATAAATCCATCTCACTTTTTTTTCTATTCAGTTGACCTTGCTATGATCCTGAAATCGTTAACACTGGGACTGGTATGCAATGCCTACAACTTTGTTCAAAGCAAAATTAAATTGCTACCTTACTAGTATATAGTTAATCTTCAAGTTAATAGGTTGTTTTGACTAAACTCTTTGTTAGAGTAGTTTATAGTGATTCATTAGGAAAAACAGCAAATTTACTCGATACAACATATATTAAATACTACCAATGTACCTACATATATTATGTACATTTTATAAAAAGTAAGAGGCACACGGTTTGTGTTCTCTGAATGCAAAGTCATTTCAATCCCATTCGCATACTTTTGTACGGTGTTTCAATCCACACTTTTCTGTTTTTATCATAATGTACAATAGTACGAAATTTTAACTAATCTACTGTATAGTTGGCTCATTTAGCTTAAATATATTTTACGCTGTCTTATAAAAAAATACCCCAATTATGCTGGAGCTGATACGATAAAAATGGTGGTGGGGCTTGTTGAATGTCACGATGATTAAGATAAGATTGTACTCAAAAATACTAAGTTAATAATACTGCTTTCAAGGATGTTATGCCATGCTTCTAATTTCAACTCTGGAACTTTAAAAAATAAGTAGGTATGTATGACCGAGTATTTGACGATAGCTGCTGACACGTACATACATATATAAGCGACTGTAATTTGAGTGCAATGTGCATCCACTACCTTTGCTCACTTCACATTACGTGTAAACTGATTAGATATCATGGAAAGAGAAGACTGGATAAGCGTGTGGTTAAATACTTTTAAAGTCTTAGATTTATCTCTTTCTCTATGCGGCTTTTACATGTCATGATTTAATAATAGTCATGATCATTACCTCTTTCATCATCCGTCCATTCCATGATGAGCGTGCTACGATGATATCACATGAACAAGATTCTCTCTAAAAAAATTTTCTGGAAAGAGAAAGAGAGAGGTAAAGGATGGGACGACATGGACATGGCTACGTACAATAAATTTGCAGTCTGTTTCATATTCTTTTTTTAAAGATTAAAGGTAGGCTGTTCTCATGTTATGTAAAGTTATGTAATGTACATTGTTGCGTGTAGTTGTTTCCCATCGATCCATGCAAACAATTATTTATTATTATTATTATGTATAACTTTGTGCAACTGGTTATTTATAATATATAAATAGCTTACATTTTGTTTTTTACTGTCTATTTGCAAGCATTCATGTTCTTGTGTGATTGCATGATGTCATCGTCGTAAAGTGATGGTTTGGCATGCTTTGCATGGTACAAACTTGTCAGATTATTTTTATCCCAATAACTCTTCATTCTTAGCATGCTCATTTTTATGAGGATTGATGATGATAATTGTATATGATTGACGTGAATGCACCTTTCTTCAGGCTGGGCAAGTGTTTAATAATTTAAAAAACAACAACATTACGACACGACTGTTGCACACACACACATAATCGCTTAAAGCAAGAGATGACATTCAAGGTTTCATAGCGTTCATCCCCATGGAAAATATGAGATTTATTATTGTTTATTATAATGTATATGGATCTTCTCTCTATTGTCTGCGCTTCATTCAGCTAACGTTGTTACTTTGCTGCCAACTCTGCATGATAATGCATACGTGCATCGTTGGGTTTCTTTAATGTTCACTCTCCGTAGCCAATTTTACATCCCCGGAAAAAAATTATTATTATTGCATTGCATATTCATAAAACCTTTTTCTCATTGTTAAGAACTGGAGCTTGGAAACTTTCAGCATTGAAAAGATAATTGCATTTCTTATTTATTTAAAATTATTTCTGAATTGCAATTATTTTTGTAAACTTCAGGACAACTCGTTTAAATGAAGTATAAATTCATGAAAAACATGTTACATTCATTCACTGGGTCTATTCTTTCCGTAACTTTATTTTTTATACATTATTTTTTTTGCTGGAAGTTTGGAATTCGTAAGAAAACTTGTGTGCAATGTTTTTCCATGTTTTCTTCACAGAATTGTTTGACGTTTATTTTTTTCATGTCCAGTGCTGCCGGTATGTAGAGGGAACCAGTAGTAGACAGACACTAAAAGTCTTTTATTTGTTGAGATGAGAAAATACAGCCATGAAATATTTAACTGGTTGTTCGTGGCGCTGAATCCGTAATTTAATCCACAGAAGTTTCTTTTCAATTCTGCTACAGGCACTGGCATGCCGCTGCGTTGTTGCTATTCATTTGAGGTTTAAAACTTTTTTCACGCTATATTTCATCTTTGCAATAATGCCATGATGTGATGGAGGCTGAATACCGAGAAAATTGTAATTTAATATGTGCTGTGTAAGTAAGTACGGCTAGGAGTGGAACGCGTAAAATGTAACTAGGTACATGGATCAAACAACACGTTCAGTTTATGAAAAATGGTTTGGGATTTGACGGAAGAATTCGAAAGTATCCTAATTATTTTAAAAATTTTGCGGAGGTTATCAGGTAAATGTTCTGCTGTGGTTTGTAAAAACCAAAAGTTCAATATTGCTACTATTTTACCACTTCAAGTTAAAAACAAAACTACGACATAAAAGAAGTATCCTTTGAAAACTAACTGGAGGCTGGGGTTTTGTTGATAGTCATACTATTGGAGTTGGAAGGAAGCCGTCGAAACGTTGTGTAAAATTGGGGGTTTAGTACATGTTTAATTTGTTTGGCTGATGACAAGGTCAATACAGTTAAAAGTAATAATGATGATAATATCCATTAAATCAAGTAGCTAGTTTATATTTGTCATTTACAACTTGTAGACTACAACTAAAGTTATGTGTGCAAACTTACGCTTTTGTTTTATTCCCCATATTAACATTATTAAGGACAATAAAAAACAAAATATTGTATTGTATAGTATTTATTTTTTGCGGGTTTACTGATGAGATAATAATACTGACTGACAGGAACCTCAACCTGACATTGTAATTTTAATTAAAGAATAATAATATGAAAAACAGAGAGATCTGTTGTGTTGGGGATGATTAGCCATAATAATAATTATAATGAAATGCCAGTGATCAGGGCAGGTTTCATGATATCGCGTTTCAACAACTACAAACAACAGAAATGTGTGGTTTTTCAGCTACTCTAGGGCATGCATCATTACAAGAATTGAAGGTCCAAGACCAGCTATTCCTGATTGGAATTTCTTATTGTTAGTTTTTAATTTAACTACAGAAGCAGCAGACTATAACATTGATCTGGGTTTCATTTCAGTTTATGAACACCAGCTGTCACTGTCAGCGTATGTCCAACTTTCATAACCTTGACTTAACGTTAATTCAAATTTAATCATAGCATGCGGTGAAAAATGTGGTCCCAGTGGCATGATATCTCGGAAAAGTCGTTTCAACTGTACGTGTACAATGTGAAATGAGAGATTCTTTTTTGTTGGAAGCATATATTTCAGTGCAGTGCAGGCAAACAGAAGATGTTTAGCCGACAGGAAAGTTGGCATCAAATTATTGATGCATAGAACACGCGAAAATTAAACTTTCTTTTTGCTCTGGCAACTTGCAACTGTTCTCTGTTACACTTTTCTATGAGATGTATGGATCTGCTCCTTTTTCCCACATAAATTTGTAGCTCTTTGTCTACGTTGTCCACGTTGTTGTTGCAATTTTTTTACGACTAATAGCTGTCATTTAATTTTTTGAAATTAAGCGTAGACTGTAGACCACTGACATTTTTTGAATTTTATTAAACATTTAACAGGTGTGTATATATGCATACATAACTAACGTGCATGCTTGGGTCACCAGAACTGTTGTTAGTAGAAAGGGCCATAGTCTGTAATCTGTAATGGACGCGGTATGAAAAAGATATTTGCTGCAAAGACTTTTAAAATATAAATGCCTCTATCAAAAAATGAACCTCGTTGGTCAGGCTCAATTTTCTGACATTTTTGTTGTAAGAAGGTCATACGGCATGTGTATATTATAGTAAGTTTCATTTATTTCTGATGGTTCTGAAGAAAAATCGTTTTTCGTTTGGTCCAGTATCGAATTTGGGGTTCACTGTTAGTTTTTCACTTAAAAACGTATTAAATTCGCTTTCTTTCTAAAAAAACGTTTTTGGGCAGCATGATATACATAAGGTTAAGCAGAAGCTATTTATGGAGGCCATTTTTTAGAGGTTGGTTGTAAATTTTACAGTGGATTCTCAGCAAAGCTCGAGTGGAGGTTAAACGCAGTGTCATTAAACTTTTTTTTATACCCAGTTGTATCTTCCGGATTGGTGAAGTAAGATTACTCAAAATAAGACCTATTTATCACGCGAGTAGCATCAGAGAGAACAAACCAATTGTTCATCATTAAAGCGGAATGTTGCAGACAACCGTGTCAGCTAATGTTCTATTTATTCTCTGCTTGATTCTGCTAAGTCAGTTTTGGTACATTTACTTTCGCCAGTGCAATGGTCGCTGAGTAAGTATGGTGTTTTCTGGCTAATCAATCACCATCCATCGATCATACGGTACTACTATTTGTAAAAAAAAGTGTAGTAATTTATGATTCACATGAGCGGGAAGATTTCGCTCTCGTATATGCATCCATTGTTATTTTTGTCTACTTCACCGACCGCCCACATGTATGCTTATGTTTAAACATTTTTATCCACCTACCTTTACTTTTCGCTGACGACTATTTATGGACAAACGTAATTGCCATTTAGGTCTGCTGTTAGTCAGCTAGTTCCTAAAGTGTCTATTTAATGGTCAAAATTTGTATGCTTTGCGCATTTCATCATATTTTACGATGCCTTTGCTTTTGCCGAGAAATTATAATAATTTAAACGTACATTTACTCTTCATCAGTTCATTTATTATTATTCAAGAAGTTGGGTGGTAGATGCGAAACTATATGTTCATAAAAATGAGAAATACTATTTACCATAATGGAAAATAAATTTCAGCAAGACAATGATGGCTTGTGACTTTAAAAAAATATTTGTGTTACTGACGCTTCTGCATGCTGAATCTATGCTTTTGTTAAAAACGTTTGTTCTTTACATTACGCACGTCTGATCGTCTTAATCTGAAATTTGTTGTTTGTTGGCTTTCGGAAAAGTAATTCAATCATGTGTGTACAAACTAATGATTGGATAAAAATAAATCATGTAGCCCCCATTTTTTTCCGTTTGCTCGCTTTATAACTACCTCTCATTACTCTTTGCTTGGCAAGGGTGAAGGGAAAATAAATTTTCCAAAGTTGAATTCTTTCTGTAAGGGCAAACAAACCGTAAAGGTCTGTCTCTCACAGTATGCCAAAACAGATATAAATACCATACCATGACCATGAAATTTAGTATGCTATTCTTATGGATATGTATGTATGTATGTATAATGTATAGCCAGCAACTTGTAAATTAATTTGCCAGAAAGTTATGTGAGGCTTTTTTCTGAGTCTGACATTAAACCTGATGTTCTGCCATTTATGTCAGTTTCTTTGATTATTTAATTAATTGTTCCGAGTTGTGACTCATGAATTTGGGCAGGCACTATAAAGAAAAAAAGTCTTGCTTTCTGCCGACCCCAGCATTCTTTGATGGGAAAACTGACAAAACCTTCAGAAGTAGAATAGTTAACAATGCACAAGTGTAATGTATAGCAGTAATCTGGCTACCGAACGAGCACGGCGTATGAAGCGTTTATCGCAGCAGGAACCTAACTTTCTATAAAAAGTACCAGTAATTCAAAAGGAGGAAAGACGTCAAACAGCCATTACAGTGATATCCAATTGTATGTTTGCATGTAATGCTACGTGGCGCTGTTCGTATTTATTTTTTAAAAAAATCTTAACATAGGAGTGGCACGGAATAAATGTGCTAATTTCTCTAGAACAAATACAAATAATAATAAATATATAAATAATCTACTTTTTGCTACAGTATCATAGGTCTACGTAATTTACCGGTGTATTTTTTACATCCAAATAATAATAATAAAATAAAAGTAAAACTGATAACAAACACTATTGAAGCTGTGATAAGAACACTAGGTCTCTTGGTTAATGTACGGTAATGTGATCGCGTAAAGTTTAATAAAGTTTTAATATTGTTAGTACGTAGTTCATGATAATCTGATACATTGGTATTCAAGTATTTTGCTGTTTGCTACTTCCTCCTGTCTTATCGTTATGAGCAAAAGTGTCAAACTTTCACTGCAATTCATTATTGAGCACTTGCTGTTTGATATGACGAAACAAATCTGGTAGTCACTGGTTTGAACGGTAAACTCATAATAATTGTAATGAACTACCGCATAAAAATTTTTCATGAAAAAAATAAAGATATCACAACAAACGCATGTTGTGTGTACGTGAAATACTGCTAAATCTTACTTAACTTTCACGACTTTTGTCTAACTTTGACACGTAATATTGATGTTGGTTTGTCGTATAAAACATTAGGACGAGAAGTAACTGTATGTTTTGATAGAGCTTCTGTTGAATGATAAAAACCAAGCAATTTATTCTATACTTTTGTTACTCATCCTTTTTCCTTTGTGTTTGGCAAAAGCAAAGACCATCCAATTCACTTTCTTGTAACTCTAACAACTAGCAGCCAGCCACAAGATTAATATCAAAAGCAAAGAGGCTATTATAAAATTCTAATATGCTTTGTTTACCTGAATGCGTAACAAATGACTTGTATGTCCGATTTTATCAAGCAATTTATCATCATTTATTAGAAAGAAAATCTCCGAGTACGCATCAATCTCTGTTTACTTCCATAAAAAATTCCCATACATTTCATCCTTATCCGTTCCACATGTCGTGATTGATGCATCTTTGTTTCCACTTGTCAGCTCATTTGACTTTGTATGAGAAAAAGTGAGTTTTGCACACAAAAAAACACCAGAGACGGATAATGGGAATGGAATAGGTATCGCATGACGCAGACTTTTACATAACGTATACTTTTCATTTGATACCATTTAACCACTACATGTCTGAAAGAATTGCGTATTGGCGTATTTCTTCCAATTTTTTACACTTCTCCTTGTAAGCTTTCACTTTTCTTTTCTTTGATTAAAAAATAAAACAAAAATTTTCATCTGCTCTGTCCACATCTACTTTTGCTGCTACCATATAATATATTGATTTTCTCTCCTCTCCCTTTAATCGTTACTTGTGTCTCTTGCTAAAAAACCGGGCCCAGAATTCTCTGAGAACGTTGCATTATACTTACATGACTAGTTTTTTAAATTATTCTCATTGTCATTTACTATTGCACACATGTATTTTTCACAAGCCTATTTTAGTGGTCCAAGTGAATTTCTTTTGTGTTAATATGGGAAACATGGGAATCGATTCATTAATTTTTCTGCTGTTACTAATACATAGCATTTCACTCGTGCTCGCGGTCTCCATTCTTATTATTTAATGCTACCTTTTACTCTGGCGTACTACTTTGTTCAACTTTTGCGTCTGTTTATTCTATCCGCGTCTATTATGTTTATTTTGCAAGACAGTACAACAAGCTCATTAATTATGTATGTGGTGGTAGTACTTGCTTATTGCTAATGTTTCAGAGACAAGGCATAAATGTTAAGTTGTTATGAGTATTAAAGCTCATTGCTTCATTTTGTTTGTCTTCTTTTGATTCTTTTTTCTTGTTGGGAAATACCTATTGTCTCATAATTACAGCTCATTATTGTGCACTTGCACAGAGCAGAAAAGATGCTGATTGCTGATGGCAATGTCAACGTCTAAGCTTGAGCTCACAACTCTGCAAAAAGCTGTAAAAAGAACGCATACATAGTACTTGATTAATGTAAATCGGAAAATATTCTCAAATGATTTGTAGTTCGGGCATTCATTTTTTTAAACTATAAATTACTCATAATACATATTACGTCATCGTATTAGTGAATTGTCATGCATTTGTTCATGTGATTTCCAGCAGTAAAATTTGTTGGAAAAATGATTTAAAAACGGAAAAAGTCCAGCTTAAAACTACAATCAAACTGATTTTGTTTTTCTTTTTTTTTACAGATTTGTGAAATCTCCCCATTAAAAATGATGACGATGTCCTAAATTGGCAGATCAAACTAAGTTTTATGTTAAAATACAGAGCAGGAGGGACAGTATATATCCTGGAGGCAATACAGTTAACAGAAATTCCACATAGTTAAACATGTAACCAGTAAAGATCAATACTTCGCTTCGCTATTTTAAAATTAGCACTTGAAACAGATTCATAATATTTAACTGCTATTGCCAACAAATCATTAAGAAACTTATATATCTATTACAATACCTATAAAGCTTTAAAATTTTAATGTAAGGATAAGAACCGAACACAAGCAACAACAATCAACATTCATATATTTGTTTTCTATTAAACAAACAAGCATCGTGAAATCTTTTACATACATGCCTATACACACGGAAGATTTCTTGGAAAATTTAACCAACGAAAACGCATTGAATTTTGATTAAACATTTAATTGCTAATCAAGAACTTCGAATTTAAACACATTTTGTAATTATTGTTATATTTGTACGTCTTCTCTACACTATAAACGACCGTACGTAAAGCATCATAAGTGCTGAAAATCATTATCGGAACCAACTGAAACAAGAGGAGGGAACACCACACACACTAACCACAATAAGTTTTATATTATGGTTATCCATGTAAAATTATAAGCACGCTATGATGACAATTTGCCAGAAAAAACTATTACCAACATCATTTTCTTAACCACACGACTACCAGCCGTATTCTCTACGCATAGGAGGACCGACTATCTTATAGAAATTATTATCATCTTCATCAAGGGAAAATATTTCTGCCCATATATAATCAACTGCAAAGTTATTTATCAAGCAGCAACAACAAGTGAGCCTACCTGTTTGCCATGCAACTTAAACTACCACTTTTCAAGATTTTCCCACAAAATAGTAACATTTTTATAATGTATGCATGACAAGGAGAAGAAGGGTAAAAAAAATTCAACACCAATCGACATCCTAAGCAAACCAAACCACACAGACCATCATCATCATCATCGCCGTCGTTGTCGTCGTCCTGTGTTTTTTTTTCTCCCATTAAAACTTTACCATTGGTACTGCAACAAGGTGTAAAAAAGGTACCACCGACGCCTTACACTGCGTGTTACATACAGCAGAAGCAAATTGCAACTATGATTCTATGAGTATCATGTCATGATAATGTTTCCTTGTGAAGGCTGACAACAACTCTATTGGTTACTTGGCACTTTTTAAAATGCACATTGTTATGTGATTTTTCAACTATACGAAAATTATCTTGTTTATAAAAAGTACTACTGCTGCTATTGTAACAGAAAGAGAGTACAGGATTCCGTGGTAGTAGTTGTAGTGGTGGCGATTGCCTAACTGACTGATGAGCATTATAGCAGCAGTTATAATGCTATTATGACATTATATTTTTTATTTAAAATAAGCATGTGAAATGGATGAGACCAATGCAAGTGATACAAAATCAAGAGCCATTATTGCGACGACGAGAACGAAACCGTGTATTAGCAACAACAGTAGTAGTGGTGGAGGCAGCAACAATAGTTGTTGCACAGATAATACTGGTAGTATTATTATTACTAACCGTGGTGCAAATAATATGGAAACAAAAAGCACAAACATTCCCACCAATGCACAACATGCAGACACCAACGGTAGTAGTAACATTATTATTAGCAGTGAAACCGTAGACGAAGAAGCAGCTAAGACA
>JAHZMZ010003416.1:0-21274 GCA_027743805.1 Lepidocyrtoides sp. E14 | reverse complement strand
GTTTATGGGATGCATGACTCAACGAAACCCGAAATGCAACCCGAGTTAACCGGTAGGCAGATAATACCTATGCTAGTAGTAGTGATTCAGTACTAGTTTTCTCTTCGGCGGTGGAAGTATTAACTGTAGTGTTCTTAAGTCCTCTTTCCTCTTGTGATAGTTTTGGTCTGATTGCAATTTGTTTGTCATTATTTGGGTGCTTCTGTGTTTCTTCACAAAAAGCACATTAATTTCTGCTGCCAGTTTATTGTTCTCATTTATCCTGAATGATGTTATGTTATGGATCGCTGGAAGCGCAATCAACATTTCAGCAGTCTAACCTATCATATCATCATATCGCTGTCAGACAGCGTTGTAGTACAAGCAAAACCGACTTTATCCACCCATATAGCTCCAAGCTATGAAAACTAGTAAGCGAGTCTCTCTCAAGATGCTTTTAGGAACGTTCTTTTTTCTCACTTTCTCTGAACAAGCCAAAAGTAGCTGGATTATCAGCTATGCACACATGCATTTTTTTATCCAAGCTAATAGGACAAACAAAGACGCATTGTGGCTTCTGCTAATAAATTAAATGCATCACACTGCTATGCGTAAAGCTGCAAAGAATGAAAGCTAGCCAAACCAAGTAGAAAAAGCCGAGCTATAAAGATCTGTAGTTTTGTTATGACTGTATGCTTGGTTTTCCTACCAAATCAGCCTTCAGGCAAATGAACAATCAGATAAATGTCTGTATTATCGTACATCGTGTAACGTGTACCATGTAACACAAAAAATAAATAAACAACAAAACTTTCAGAAATTGTGTGATGAGTAGAGAAGCTCTCTAAAAACATAAGGAATCAGTCAACGTAAAAGAATCACAAAAGAGACAAGAACAATAACACCGAAAAGAGTAAATACTTATTGTGTTGTGTGTGTGTAGAACCGGAAAAAATTGTGGCTTCTACTAATAAATTAAATGCATCACACTGCTATGCGTAAAGCTGCAAAGAATGAAAGCTAGCCAAACCAAGTAGAAAAAGCCGAGTTATAAAGATCTGTAGTTTTGTTTTGACTGTTGTATGCTTGGTTTTCCTACCAAATCAGCCTTCAGGCAAATGAACAATCAGATAAATGTCTGTATTATCGTACACCGTGTAACGTGTACCATCCAACACAAAAAAATAAATAAACAACAAAACTTTCTGAAATTGTGTGATGAGTGGAGAAGCTCTCTAAAAACATAAGGAATCAGTCAACGTAAAAGAATCACAAAAGAGACAAGAACAATAACACCGAAAAGAGTACATACTTATTGTGTTGTGTGTGTGTAGAACCGGAAAAAATACAATAAAATGAGTCTACACTTTTTTTATTGAAAGAAAGTGAAAAGAAGGAGACAACCCAGAATAAGAAAGTTACACACACACAATGCAAAATGAAGAAACCATACTACAAATAGAGAAGCATGACTCGATCAATTTTTTTCTGTTGTTTCTGAGCTTCAAGTTTGTTTACAACTGTCATGTATACAAAAATATGAGCTGAACTGCTCCTATTAACACAAGTACAGCAACAACTGCTTGCTGTATAAAATGTTTTATAGATAGATATAACGGATTCTACGTAACGTTTGTTCTGGAAAAAGTCTGTCTATCGTTTTGGAGGTTTCGTGGAAAAGTCGTTCTTACATCAAGATCACATTATCATCCCTTCCGGGCTCATTGGACCACATAGCACTACTCCAAGTGCAATAAGCTTACTTACAATAATGCAAGTAATAATAGTAGTAGTGGGAGTAGCCGCCAGAAAACTTTTTCTCTCTACTAACTGCATATAATGGCTTCTACTTCAACTCTCACTTTGCCTCCTACTAACTCTGGCAAACAAACTTCTTTCTTTTCACTTCCACCAACAAACTATTTTATATGAGTTGTTTTCCCCAGTTTTTATATTCACTTTGATGCTCGGTGCAAAAATATAAAAGTTAGTAGTTCTTTTGTATTAGCTAGTGTTGCGTAAACCCTTTTTTCTCCAACAAATAAGCCGTCCTCTTTTTTCCCTTTTATCCAGCTACTCTCTCCTCATCTTCTTCATTGCTAGTAAGCTTAGAGTGCTTGCTTTGCTACTACTGTATTTGTGCTTTTACTTTTTCCACTCTTTTCTTTCCAGACTAAATGACAAGGTTTTTAATGAGTTTAATTTATTTTTGAAAATGATGGTGGTAGCGGTGGTGTGGTCTGGTTTGGTCGTTGTCGTCCTCGTCGGTCTTCTTCTTCTCTTCACTTTCTTTTTACTCTCTCCAATGTTTGTACAGTACCACTTGCTTGCATGCATGCATCCATGTATCCCCTATCCTTCACAATTTTCCCTCTTTTTTTGAGAGAGTAACAGAAATTGGCTGAAAATGAAAAGAAGTGAAACTATTTCACACTGTTCAAATTGCCACTAGTGAAGCTTAGATCTCTGTCTCCTATTTTATTTTGTACGGGTCTTCATCGGAACAAAACATCAACATCAGATTGTCAGGGCAGTGGCAGAAGTAGAGAGCGAGAGCAGACAAGGTTTTCCAGGAAGAATGAGAAGCCTTTTTTTCACTGATTTTTCTTCTACTTCTTCCATTTCTGAAAGTCTTGATGGTTCAGTTAACTTGTATTATTATTGCTTAATGTACATACCTAAGCAGTTATATAAAAAAAAATATTTCTTCATAAGCTCAAACCCTTTCATTAGCCAAAGAACCCCTGCTGCCGGCTTTTCCCTAAAAATGTACACATTCTTGGTATTCCTCTTCTTGTGGAATTTTCCCGGAAAGGAGCATGAAGGAAGCAGGCAGCAGAAGCAGCTTTCTCATGTTCATGTCATGATCAGCTATCAGCTTGACAGGCATGTAAGTAGGGATACGTATTATATTCTCCTTCTCTCATACAAAGAGAAAATGTGATCTTGAGTTGCTCATATAAGTATATGTACCCATGCATGTTGTGTAATATATCGTTATCCTTGTAACAATCCCTTCTAAAAATAATCATTTTGTGAGCAATTACAAGCCAAGGTAAAATGTAGTAGTAGTAAGTAGGCAAGTGAATGGGGAAATAAGCGAGGAGAAAATCACTTTCCCACAAAATGAAGTGATCAACAAAAGGGAAGTAAAACTAGCAGGAATAACCGGTTATGTACACACATGTGAAAATGAAGAATCCTTATACGACATGTTTATTTTCCCTTCATTTCATATTCTCCTCTCATTTCACTTTTATTGAAAACTTTTTTTTCTTCCTGCTTAAACTCCTCTCGAATAATACATCAAGTAACGTCATTGTAGAGGAGGATAGGGAAAGTGAAAATAATAATAATAATAAAGTAAACTCGCAAGAGAAAATCAAATGAAGCAAACAAAAGAAGAGAAGAAGAAGAAGACACAACCAACCATTTTCATCTCTGATATGGAGGTATTTTGTCGTTTCCCTCAATCCTTTTATGATCACGTCAAACGTCTCATCTCATATTACAAACATCCCACATACGGTTTAATTTTTTTTCTTTTTCTTAAGCTGCATAATGTAAAACGTGTGCATAAGCTGAAATGATATGTCTTTGATGTCATGTTCATGTGGTGTGGTGTGGAATGCACATGTGACACTTTTCGTGTCTCTATAACTTGCTTCGGTTGTGGTTTCCCTTTCGTCTTTACTGAACTAACGCTTTCTTAAGTTTTTCTCCCTTACACAGTATGTTTCAGTTGAATAATTTCATTTATTTTTGAATTAAATAAAGTAAAGAGAAAAAGAGAGTAATTCCAGGAAATAAGCAAGTGCTTACATTATCCGGTATTTCTTCCACACAGTCACTGCGTTTCATGTGTTTCACAATCACGATGTGTCTCATGTCACATTTTGTAGAATTAGGTTGGAGTAAGCACGCATTTTCCAATGTGTGCAGTTTAATGAGCGACAGAGGTGGTTTTTTTTCTCTCTCTGTATTATTTACCTTTGCACATGTTCGCTTTGTAGAGGGATAAATGGTCGTGTCAGCCGAATGATTATCACCGTGATAATGGCGTGTCTTGTCTGGAATGAAATGACTGGATTAACAAATATATCGACAATATTATTGGTAGTGTGATGTGATAGTGTTGGCTGTAGCCGTGTATCGTGTAAAATGGGTGGGTACAGATATGACATGACTATGGCATGACGTGCCGCCATCACCACTACTGCTTCTAGTGCTGTTGCAGGAAACAAAGCACACATCACATCAAATCAACCTCACCACTAAATTTCGTTATGCTTGACTACCTCCAAGTTCAAAATAAAAGTAAATACAGACCACACCACTATTGAAGCAGTATACTCTTCATTTATTTCCTTTTCTTTTCTTCTTTGTGGGTCTGGAGGGAGACAGAGTGAAAAAAGACGATGACGAAGAAGAAGAAGAATGTGTCTTGTTATTAGTTAATTTCCAGAAAGAGGAAAGAGCCCTTTTTCTTACTCTCCCTCAAATTATCCTTCCCTTTTTTTCTTGACTGGTGGCAAAATGTAGTAGTTTAGTAGTGTGTGGTAATACCTGAGAAGGAATAGAAGGGGAATTACATGGGTCGATGCAGCATAGTAGCAAGAGAACAATGTCATGCATGTTGATGATAGGCTTTGGTTTACTGAAGAAAATTACAGTTTTGTCTACCGCTGCCCTGTTTCTATTAAGTTTTCTAGCAGGAGAAGCAGTGCAGGCAAAGAAAATATATGTACAATTGACATAAGTAAAGGTTTGCACGAAGAATAAAGAAGAAGGGGAAGAAAATTGGCAGTTGGTTAGCTCATTTTCTCCAGCTTATTTTTTTCCAACATGACATGGGTAATATGTGTATGTGTGGTTGTATTTTCATCTGTGCCGTGCCAGGGTCACGCTTTCTCCAAAAATAAGAAAAGGAGGAAGAGTAAGAAAGAAAAAAAAAGAATTAGTAAAATCCTCATCATTCCAGTTAGCGAGAGAAAACCAGAGAGACAGAAGAGTTTTCTAACTGAAAAAAATTTCGGATCGTGCTTAAGTATTTTGTATGGCTTTGACTTTGGTTTGGTTGGGTCATTTCATTCTTTCAGGTTTAAGAGGAAAAGATGTGCATTGGTTTATGAGGACATGTTTGTACTTGAAAGTGAGTGAAGAGGTCCAAGCACGAAGAAGAGATTTTCACTCAATTGTGTGTGTGCCTTGGTAGGTACTGCTCTGTCCAGCAAGAGAGAAAATAATGCTTTTTGTCACGTCTCGGCAATTATTTTTGGTGTGGACCTTGTCGAGTGACGAGGTATGAAGGAGAACAAACATGGCCAGTACATTTAGCAGCATAAAATGTTCTGGTTTGACTGGACCAGTCCTGAAAATTATGACGTTCTAGTACGTGAAGTGGCAGCTGCTCCCATTCCAATATCCCAAAACCAATACTTTAATGTTTTGGATGGCACGAAGCTAAAAACTGTCGAAGGAGGAGGAGGAGGAGAGAATGGAACATTCGACCAAAATTAAAGTTTTTTTTTCCTCAGAACCCGGGTGGGTACTAGTTGAACAGATTGAATGGTATTTTTTTTCGGGGGGAAATATAATGTGTGCTTATATATTTTGATGTCATAATAATTTTTCTTTGGGGCCTAATACTTCCACCGCTCAGGTGTACAATTTTCTTCATATTTCGCACTAAAAATCCAATTTGAAATGTTCTGCTCGTACTTATGTTGGAACTCGTTTTTATTTTGCAGTTTTGTTTCTTGTAACGGCTGGCCATCTCATAAACAATGAATAAAAGTAGTGAAAATTGAGTGATATGCGATGACTACTGGTAATAATGCAGAACAAGTTATGACTTTCCAGTATACCTCTCTGGATTAGTGTTTTTGCTCGCCCCCTGTCTGTCTGTACTACTTACAAAAAGCAATGTAGACTGCTCTATTGGAAATAAAAGCGATGAAAATTATGATGATGGTCATGATGAAAAGGAGAAATTTTCTCTGCAGCTCCTTTTCTTTCTCCTGTCTCCTTTATACAGTAGAAACTTGGAGAGAGAGAGAGAAATAGAGAGAAACAAGTCATTTTATTGCTTTCCGAGTAGGTGCCACTCTGGTAATACGGCAGATCGTCAAGGTCATAAAAGCGAGTGCTAAACAGCTCCCTAGATAATTACAAGCTTTTGCTTCGCTTCTTGGACCAGCAGCAATATCAAATGCACAGTGCTATAATATGTATGATGACGCAGAGGCTGGCTGTACATGAGCGTTACAAATAAACTTGCTTTTTGTGTGCTTCATAAACACTTCATTCAATTTTATGGTCGTTACAGATGATACATCATCATACATACAAAAACAGAAACGGGCATATTATTTATAGAAAGCTCGTTGCCAATTGCAATGATTTTCTGATTTCCTCTTGGTGAATGAACAGAATTTCAAGTTGGGAGCTCACCCAGCTTGCTCTAATAAAGCAATAACATAACAAAAGTTGAAATAATAGAGCATGTCACAACAACAAGTCACAAATAAAAAAGTAAATGATTTTGAAAGGGCAAGCCGAGTTAAGCCAATATAATGTAGCAACAGGAACACTTTCCTTAATGTCATTACAGCAGTTTGCAATGACGCTTGTTTTGGATTTTAAAATAAAAAACTTTGTGGCAGCATTACAAATTGATATTAAGATGAATTGAGATTTCATTTTGCATATTTGAAGTCTATAATTAATGTGCAAATTAGCACATTTAATAATGAGCAATGATGTATATATCTATGGTACATATATACCTACATGTCTTTTAGAACAACGGTAAAACCTAATGTATAACGTAGCGTTTAGCTATGCAAGAAGATCGGCACATCTCGCTTGACTCGAAGGAGTCGACAATTTAGCTAAAAATAGCTCGGAAAAGTAACAGACAAAAAAAAATTCAGAGATTCTGTTTTTGTCGTAACCGGATGTGTAATCTGTTGACTGTGTACACGGTACGTACCCTAATCATGTATAGAATCGGTGATATTCATACTGCACTCGACATGAATTGCAGTGTATCATCATCCTATGTACCTGTTAAAATTTATGTAAGTAATACAAGGACATGTGCATAATTGTGTTTGTGTATATTATATTCAACAAACTTGTGTAGTGATAGTGGCACTTTATTTGTTCAGCCACGATAAAATAAAATCTTGTCTCGTGCTACATTTTTTTGGAACTTTTTGTCTGCATTAATGGTAGTTTATGTAGCCAATGTTGAGTCAGAGAAGATGTGTTGTTTCCTCCTAGAAAATGAAACAGCTTCCTCCTCTCAGATTTTCTTGAGTGAGAGAGGTTCAACGTGTATAATACTGAACCTCTGTTTACTAGTCACTCTTTTTTTCTATATAGATTCAGCCATTTTTATTTAAATTCCTGAAGACTCCGCCTAATTTGGCAAAGCGTCATTTTCAACTGAATTTTTTTTTTCGGAAAAGTTAGTCATTTCTGGTAAATTGGATTGTAGGTTTATGATTTCGCAGAGCATTTCTTAAGTTTAGACAACTAAACAGATGCAATCAGATAACAAATAAAATCTTTAATTCATACAAAAATTTGTTTTGTAAACACAACACCCTGAACATGATATTCGTCCTCATTTCCGTTCTAATTGTCGCGTGCTTAAAGATCCACACCTATCCATTTTTCTTAACTATAAAATAAAAACACTATTATTCATTTCTTGTAAAATGCATGTGCCAAAAGTCAGCACAAGATTTTATGACCAATTGTGAATTAGGTTTATATACACACGAATCCCTACTAAATTTTTTTAAATTTAGCCCAACTGTTTTACCATCTCTATAATACATTTGCAAATTTTCACCCTGTAACTTTGTCAAGCGCCGTGCCATATATAGCAGCGTCTATAAACATTTTCGAATATATAAATAAACTGCACTAGTGAAGTACCTATAGTACTCCCCTTTTATTCATTTTATTTGTAGCTAGCTACACACATTATTCATAGTGCTAGTCGACAGAGTTCATCTCTTAAAAACTTTCATCCGCATAAACTAGGCTTACTACAAACAAGGTATTGTTCACTAGCGTTCGTACGGTAAATACATAAAAATGAAATAATGAAGAAATGAACGGTGCCAATATAATAACATGTCGGTCACAACAATCATATTATTGCCTTCCTGCATTCCGTCTTATTCGTTCTTTGAAAAAAAATAAGAGGACAAGAAGGCACAACGACACGACAAACACGATCGTGTGTAAAAAAGAGATGTGTACACACGATCACCGCGATGATTACGATGATCATGATGATTACATTTTTGTGGTAGTTGAATTGTGTAGCAAAAAGAGTAAGTGGTAGTAGTAGTAGTAGTAAACGCGTCCTTTTTAACTCTTTTTTTGCATTAAAGGAGATGAAGCACCAGCACCATTTTTTTTTACATTTTCTTATTGCATTTCATATTGCATACATCACCATTATAATACCGTCACCTTATCATAACCAGTACATACTAGATGCAGATGATGTTGATTATCATGATGATGATGATGATGATGCGATGATCATGAACAGTGCAAAAATATGATTACTCATCATAATAATAATAATAATATTGCATACATTCACGACAACGAACGACAGTGCAGTGCACAACAGCACCACACTGAGCAATGAGATGCACAGGTAAAAAAAGTTTTAAAAAATATACATAGGTGGTTGGTTTAGGTAGTAGGTGAGTAGCAAACATCAAGTAAGCAAGCCAAGCACCCCAAAAAAAGAACCGTTTTGTTGTTGGTGATGATGATGATGTTTTGTTATTACTGCGATTGTCTTTTTTGTCTGCTGACGACGATGTTCGCAGTTCACTGTGCTCTTGTTAATATTACCTGGCTTGTTGTTACTTGCAAAAAAAAAGATATATAATAGGCAAATGTACTTTGTTACCTCGTCAATTTTTTTTTACAACAGTACTTCTTTATCGCTGCATGTTGCAGTAGTAGCGTTAGTAGTAGCAGCAATGCGTGGCAAAGTGATACTTCATAAAGTTCATGGGATTTCAATGCTTCTTCATTGCACATTGCAAATTATCTCCTCCCGTCGTCGTCGTCCCGTGCCGTGTCCTGTTGCTGTCCTCCCTTTTTTTAAAGAACACATTATGACGAATTGCACCAACACCACCATCAACAGCGATATGCAGCCGCAATAGAAAAAAAAATAATTGGCATAAATTTATACATATGAATGTACAAAAAAAAGTGTTTCACCTTGTCTTTGCTCGCTCAAGATATTGTATACCTACTCTGCAATTTAATATTAGTAGTGGTGCATCCACTTATCTTTTAAAATGCAACAACCCAGTCAACACAAAAGACCTTTCTGTTTAGTAGTAGCAGGCAACAATACACCAACGACACTGCTTTTTATTAGCAAGCCAAGAAAAATTGTGTGTGCAAATTTTTTTTATTTGAACAAATGTGCATGTATTTCAATGAAAATAATGCTCATTTTTGTTGTCTGGTCGTCTCAAAAATGATTACTGTAAAATAATCAATACACGGCTAATAGTATCACAGAATTGAATATTAGAGATATGGTATAGTTGCAGGTTATCATCATCCTCATTGCTACTATATACTTGTACTAATTCATTCACTGAAAAAGGACGACATGCTGCGTGAATATCTGTCTGTAGTACTGCATGTTTGACTCATACAAAATAATGCATTTTTTTTTCTTGCTGCTTTTGATGAGATGCCTGATTGCTTGATAAGCAGTTAATACATACCTATATAGTGTATGTAGTGGTGAGACTCTACTATGATGATGTGTCGTGTATTTTGCTGTATTTCATTTTTTTACGCATTGAAAAATGCCGACCGATCATATTAACGTCTATGATGTGATGTGATCAATCTGTGAAGTGCATACTTGACTTTTTTTCTGGTTTACTAATGCAATCTATCTACAATTGGGCAAAATACTCACACATACACATACCTATTTTTTAATATACACATACAGGTTTTTCATATATATTATTCTACGTTTGTGTGGCTACTTGGGCCCAGTCACATTTTATTAACAGCTTGCATTGTTATTTGTGAGCAAGATTAGTAAAGGTAAGGAAGATGAAGCAGAGAGAGAGAGATGGAATTTTGAAAAAGTTTTGTTTACGGTTCATTATAATCATATCACTGTCGCAGTAATGGTTTTTTAGAAGACAAAGTAAATAATATTGGATTGAATGTAAGACTGATGCATATTCATGCTATAAGTGCAATAATGGGCATGCATTCAAAATACAAACAACCTACTACTGCACTGTATGTACTAAGGTGAGAGGCATGCAAGCAACGTGAGGCAGTGCTGATCAACTGCATGTCAAGAAGTCAAGAGATTTCTGTAATGATAATAATATTAGTGCATAATAATTGTATGTTTCTGTATGTGCATCAGTGTCGCATCATAGCGTAATGGTAGAATCGTATTAAAACGGGGAGATAAATAGATAGCAATAAGGAGTCACTAGTTTGTTGAGGTATTGGATGTGCACTTTATATTGAATTCAGTCAATTTGTGTGTACTGGTTTGTAAAGGTGTTGTGATTTTAAGTGTCTACCTATATAGCACTGCATACGCACACACGGCATATTATATAGCTGCAGTTGGCAGTAGTATTATTATAGAGTGCACTACCAGTGTTAATCGTTTTAGAATCAGAATGCATTACAAATTCAATTAATTAAATTAATGAGTGAAGTGATAGTACTCACATTCGTGATTTTATAATTTATCATTAATCCTTTAAAGTCTCATCTTATTTTTGAATTTAAACAAGTTTATACATCGACACTAGATAAACTTCAGCCAAGCACAGTGATAAATTTGACCTTTTAAAATTAGAATGGGAAAAATGTTACATATTAATAGACTGTGCTGCATTTTGTACAGAGATTTATGATCTGTGGATAATCCCCGATTTTCCTGTTAACTCGCTATGACGTGCAGTTGTGAAGAATAGTAGAGCATAGGGAAAAAATACCATCATCAGCATCAGCATTGTATTGATGCACCAAGAAAAACTTGTTATATGTACAGCATGTGTGTTGTTGGTTGGTGTGAGTGTCCGCTTTTTTGAACATGTGGATTGTTGTCGATCGGATAAGTTTCACAAAGTACCGACCATAATATATACTATGCCTACCTAAGAAGACGTATTAGGCTGTACTGCACTTCTGATACGGTCTACATTATATTTATATTTAGGTATGTAAGTGCACATATGTACGTGGGGAATAATAAGAATGGATTAGATGAAAAGGATCAGGATGCGAAATGAGGCGTGAAAACAGCAGTTTTTATCGTTTATTGTGATTGTAGTTGGTTATTATTACTTTGCTTGCAATTACTTTGTACATATATGTTTGATTTTATCATAATAATAAATACTTACTTTATAAATGAGTCTCCATTGAAGCAAGTCAAAGAGCAAGCCAACAAAGTCAATAAATCCTTGTTCTTGTTCCGTCTTCCCCTTTTACATGGAATACTGTATAATAGGTATAATATATTTTTTTTGGATGGAACGAAATGCGATACAAACTTGTACAAAAATGGCATTGACATCATCATCATCATCAACGCTACCGATGCGGTTGTTGTCGTCGCAAACAAAACAAAAAGGCAAGGACACAAAGTCCAGTAGTGATTCTTGTTCTGGTTTTGCATGGCTTTTTGGTAATATTGTTCTCATGTTGTTGCTGATACAAATGTAAGTTCGTGCCAGTGGAAAAGTTGTTGTCGTTGTTCACTCTACAAAACGACTTGTATATATAAATATTTTTTTCATGATATCATTTTCATGAGGATGTCATGCTAGTCCAGCCAGTCCAATCCAGAAAAATAAACGATGTGATAAATAATTAAATTATGGACGTAAGTACAAAAAGGGATGATTACCAGTAAGAGTGATGGTTATGATGTTGATATTGATAAAGATGACGATGATATTCTCCTCCTCAACCAACATCAGATTTTGAAGGTTAGCATTTTGCACAATAAACATTATTATAACCATCATCATCATTATCAAAAAAAATACACATAAATGTGTGCATTCTCTTATAAGCCATTTTACACTCTGTAATCTTTTAATGTTTTTACTTAATTTGATAATAAAGTTGTACGCAGTGCAGTGACTTGATGAAATATAGACCTGTTTGTATAACACATGCATGCATACATACATTGATATGCATATAATCTTTGTTTGTGTGCTTGTTCTGTTGGATCAACTCATACTAACGGCCAATTTGGTCGTCACACACATAACAAGAGATTTATATGCATATTTTTTGCTTAAAGTTAGTAAATGAAAATAAAAAATGAACTTGTCATCGTTATTATTACTACTCCTATCATTATCATCATTGTCGTTTCCCTTTAATGTAATAGAAGTAGTAGTTCCAAAGTGAGCAAGCCAAAGAGAGAAGTGAAACAGTGGACAAATGAGTTCAAGCGATAAAGACTGTAATTGCTTTTTATGTTAGTGCTGCTGATGTGTTTGAAATCACGTAAAAAATGCATAGTAGGTAAGGAATATTGTAGTGTAATTATTTTACGTGTTTTGTGTACTACTTATACGTGTTTCAATCCATTTAAAAAATCAAAACACCGTCGTATGTAAAGTATAAAAAAATACACAAAAAATTAAAGAGTACATTCAACAAAAAGATTTAGATGGATCACTTGGATCAGCTTTACTTACACGCACATCAAGTACTTCTAAATAAATAGAGAGACAAGTTGAAAGGAAGAAGAAGTGCACCCCCAGCATAACATAAAACATTATAGTTATAGTCATCAACATCATCATTAGTACTATTATTTTTATCACATGCAATGCAATTGTATTATCTACATTATCATGCTCCTTTGCTCTTGTCTGTTCCTTTCAATCTCTCTATTCATTTTGTTGATGATGATAGAAACGACGACAATCGACACTTACACACACACACAGACAGACGGACAACAAGAAAACGAGTAGTGCTGCATTGCATGTTTCATTATTACTCGTCCCGTTCACTTACTCCTTCATCTTTATCATAATATTTACATGTAGATGATTGCTACAAGCAATACAAGGATTTAAAACCACAACAAAACTACATTACTGCAGTGCACTGCACCGCGCAGATTGCTGTACCATTTAATTTAAACTACTTGATGTTGCAGACGTTTATTATTATAGCATAGTTAAGATTTACACTTGAGATTAGATTAGAAGAAAATCAAGTGGTGAATGTAGTGCTAAATGCTTTACACAATGAACATGCACTTTGCATTTTTTTACAATGAGAATAATATATGTGCTGCATTAGTATCTCTTCTCATCACTGTTAACCCGTTTTTTTCTGTATTTATTTATTTCTATTCGCACATCATCACCACACCACCACCACCTACCATTGCCGTTTATTGAAACATTTTAACAACCTAGTAATAGTAGTGTGCTATACATATTGACCAAAATGTATACTGTTATATAGCTAATCACAAAGTAGAGAGAGAGAGAGAGATGCAATCTCGTAATGATGCCAAGAAGCAAATCGTTTTCGTTTAAAAGTGTGCGCATGTATAGGCATTTACCACCATTTACTGTCACCTTAATTAAAATTATTATTCTTTTGTTTCATTTTGTATACATTTAAATTCATTTGCATTCCATATGTAGGTATAAGTTCCTTCTTTTGGTGAACATAGAGTGAATGCAAAGAAAAAAAGGGCAATAGTAGTGGATGGATGCAGATTTGTAGGGTTGTTAAAAAGATTGATTTTGTTTATTCTTCTTGCTTGATTGTCGATGCAAATTCATTCAAAAGGTTACAATGAGTAATGGTAAATGGAGTGATGGAGATGGTCGCTTTGCTGGGTGGTGGGAGTGATTGCGAAGATGATAAATGGTGTTGATTGACCGTACGTTCATTTATATAGTGGCGGTTTTGTTCACTTGACCAACAAATTTATTTTCGTTACACACGATAATATAGGGTTGTGGTAATTTTAAAATACCTATGCATACAATTTACGTATTTGTTTTATTTTTTTTGTAAATGAATTGAATATGTCAACGAAAGCATGTTGGAAACATATACAAATTAAATTCACTGCAGAGCAAACCAATTTATCCAAACGCCACACACCAACACTACCAAACCCAACCAACCACCATCGGCACTTGTCAGTGCACTCTGCATGAGTCTATTAAACAAAATGTATTTAAAATAATAATAATATTGCACGAGTATTTAAAGAACAAACAACTTGATTGCAGAGTGCAATTGGATTTTTTTTTGGCTCTTGAAAAATATTGAAAGTGAAAATGAAAATGATTGCCTAACAAAACGANTGATTGCCTAACAAAACGAGCAACCACATACATCCCCTCCATTCTACTTGTAGTAGTTTTGACCAAAAGTGTCGAACATGCCGTCACCAATGCAAATTGCGTTTATGCTCTATTTACCCTTACCTCTCTAAATCACTACAAAAAAAATGACAGCAGCAGTATCAGTACCGCAACGGTAGTAGTAGTGGTTGATGGTAACAATAATCAAGTAGGTATGTCGGTATGTGTAAGTAACAAAAAAAACTAGATTGAATTTGTGTGCTCAATGTGCTCGCACAGACAACAATAATCAGTGGTCATTGTCGTTGTTTTCGACATGTGTGGCGGCGTTTACAATACTGCTGCTCCTGTCATGTCGTGGTATCTCACATTAGCGCTCTTATTATAAGACATCTTATTCCACACCTTTTCCTATAACACTCTCATATTAAGATATAACACCGCCGATGGCCAATAATCAGACAATGGACACTTTTTTTTGTGGAGTCACAATGCAAGCTTGCCTTTTTTTTTATAGGTTAACACCTTTTCGTGGTTTGGTTGGTACGGTCAACCCCAACTAGAATAATATTAGTAATATGACAAAAAGAGCGATAGCGGTGATAACATAATACTATTTAAAAATATGGATGTCGATGTCGCCGCGACAAAAAACGCATCGAGGCAGTCAAGAGAGTTTCCTTCGCTTTATTCATTTCTGCCATATCATTTTGGTTATCAGGGTTTACCTTACAGATAATTACATCACATTTTTTATTGCTGTTACTCATACCGTCGTTTGCGCTAGTTAGGCATATCGATATTGATTTCAAACCTCATTTGTAGCTGTAAATGCCTATGCCTACATAACTTGAGTACCGTATTGTCTTGTCGTGTGCAATATAATGGTTTATATGGTGTTTTTCGCTTGACCTGGTGTAATAAATAATAATAATATTTTAATGACTGATTGATTGATGATTAATGATTAAATGATTTTCTACAATGATTGGTGATGGCGTACCTACCAATTGACCTAATCAATTCCATTATGGTCGTGCGTGTGCGTGTCGTAAGATTTTTTTAAAAGCTGATTGGATTGATCATTCAAGACTGTTAATATTTTGTCTTGTTGTGTATACCTGATAATGATCTACACTTTTTAAATAAAAGTGACCGCAAACAATACTCACAATAGCAAACGACACCAACAGACAGATCATTGATCTTATTTGGTATACAGTTAAAAATAAAAATATTATTATTCTGCTAGAGAGTTGAGAATGCAGCGTAAAATGATTTAAAAATTGTAAGCATAAAATATAGCCAACAGAATTATAAGGATTATGAAGGAACACATTTATTTATGATGACCGTCACACAATTTTGCATCATTTATGAAAGTGCTGATCTTAATCAGAAAAGAGTTACTCTTTCTTGCCAAACTGCCAATTCCGAATGTGTATGGGATGTGTTATTGAATTAGAAATTGAGTGGGACGTGGACAGAAGAAAACAAAAACAATAAAATAGGCACAATTGTTTTTTTTTTCTCTCTCTCTCAAAGAGTCTTTAACTGCAACTTGAGTAACCCTCAAGTCAGCTTGTATCGTTAGTAGTATAAAATTTATGGTTATGTTGTGCATGCAGTACTGTCACTGGCTGTATCTGTGCACGCGCCTGTCAATCATTTTGTTCAAAATAAACTGCCATCGCCTGCAAGTAGAATTTTTTTGAATGTTAAATACAAAAAAAGAACATCTTGAAGCTAATAAATATGCTAATGATTTGTAAGGGAAATTGATTGAGAGGATTAAAATAAAATTATAATAAATGTAATACTTACTAGAAGCAAATTTATACTCCTAGCAATGACTACATTTGCTATTTTAGCACGGCCTTCATGTTTTTATATTATAGATTGTGTGGGACTCTGCGGACAGATGTGGCGGTTGAACTTTTCTACTGTGTACTAATGCAAATTTAGGTTCTAGTCATGAGGTCATACT
The DNA here is from genome assembly GCA_027743805.1 of Lepidocyrtoides sp. E14. Classification (NCBI taxonomy): domain Eukaryota; kingdom Metazoa; phylum Arthropoda; class Collembola; order Entomobryomorpha; family Entomobryidae; genus Lepidocyrtoides; species Lepidocyrtoides sp. E14. The sequence goes on along the minus strand of JAHZMZ010003416.1, from coordinate 4,891 downwards.
AGCAGGCCGGATGTGCCACGTTGTTCAACTATAAGCGTTTCAGGCTAACCTATGCGAATTTCGATGAATACAAGATCACAGTAGCACAGTAAATAGTCATAGAAGGTATAAAACCGAAATATTTCAATCTTTGCAGGGGAACAAAAATTTAAATAAAGGGAAAGGGTGAGTTGGCTGTCGCTGCTTATTTGCTCCAGATCATACATGAAACAGTGCAGTGTGGAAACGGGAAGTGCAAACTTACTCTTGATTTCTGACATTACGTACCTTCTCTTCTGCACTATCACTGAAACTGTAATATGTTGCAGAGCTGACTTTAAAGCCTCATTGCTCGCTTTTTTATATTCACTTTCAACCTACCTATTTATATATTACTTTTGTGTGTGTTGCTATTTTTAGAAGTGGGAAAACGGGAATAATATTTAGAAAGTGGAGTTTAGAATGGATGATACATGGAAAATGCATGGATAATACTGTCTAATAGTATTTGCAGTTAATGAAGGAGCTGCATTGTATATATATGTCAAGCAGACAAAAATCTAAAGTGCAGTGCAACATTTATATGCATTGAAATGATGATTGCAGTAAAAAGAAAACAAAAAATGAGAAGCAGGGTGACTCTGATTCCCTTCTGTAACTTGGCTTAGTCGCGGTTGTCGTGTACTGTCATTTCATAAAATTCGATTTTATGTATTAGGTATTATTGCCGTGCTACTGTTTCTATCCACCCCATCTCATTTCTTTACGTTGGTCTTTGAAATTTTTCTTCCTCCCTTCGCATGCATTTTTATGCATTCTTTTTCTTGGAAAATGCTGTTCACTTTCCGCGAACAATCGTGCAGTATCAGGAGAGTATTTAAAAGGGTATATTAAAATGAAGTATATAGAAACATAGATACTGTACATGTATTCGCTTGTTACAACTTGAAAATGAGTTTACTTCTTTTAAATAAATATATGTATGTATATTTTGGACTTTTAGAAGACGTACTATACATAAACAGGCATGAAGCTGTATCCTAATTATAATTTAATTATAGTTATACAATATCGGTGTTTAATGAGATTTAAAAGCATGCATTACAAAAAACTAACTGAATGCATAGGTTCAAACAGCAGGAGGTCTTTTGATACTACTGTCCCGATTCTCTTCCAAAATGACTAACTTTATGCAAAACTGCTCGTATTTCATTTATATATTGAATAGTTGTTCTACAAGTCATATAACACTTGCAGTAGCTCGTAGTTTTACCCATAACTTGTTACGTTTATCAACGTAGGTATTCTCACGACAAGCCGTATCATTAACAATGTATAATAATTATTCATGCAATACTAAATGCCATATGCCATTACATATTCTAAAGCAAGTTGTTAATACTTGGGGGCTATGACAAAGGAATATGGCACAGAGAACTGAGATGAGTTTGTATTATATATTTTGTTCGTGGAAAAAGAGATTAGAGATACCAGTATAAACTAACATAAGTTGGGCTTGGGCAGCCGGCCGGCAGCCGTTCACAGGAAGTGTGAGGAGGAAACAAAACTGAACGAGAAAATGCCTTTCAGCTATTCATAATGCCAGAAAGTCTTAACATACTCTCTCTTTCTTACTCTACTGTACTACTGTCCATATATTTCTGACCTGGTTTAATATTAATGCTGGAGAGCTTTTAGGTCACTACATAAGCTCTAAATTTTAAAAGTTGATATGCAAATAGAAAGTAATAAGGCCCTGTAGAGGTCACCTTAAGATACCTCACCTCACCACTAAAAGTAAGCATATTATTATTAAGTACCATCCTCTTCTTTATTTTCATTCAAAACAGACAGTACTTATGAAGGGAATATTAGCTACTGTGTACTGATTTGGTACATAATACATACTACACGAAAGTACTTAGGTCTAGGTAATAAATTCACCTTCTCGAAAGGGTTATTAGTAAATAATAATTGTAAATATGCCCATACTCCAACCCAATATGAGTTCAGCTTCAGCTTGTCAAATCTATCCAATGTTGCTCTAAGAAAAATGCGTTTGGCACTTAAGGGAAAGAGACACAAAAATGATAAATAGTGTAACTGAAATTTCAGTCTTCAACAAAAGTTCAATTAGTTCATTTAACTTGAAAAAAATATGGGCATGCTTGATATCTTGGTCTTGATATTTAATATTTGATTTTTTTGAGCTACACAAAAGAAAGTAGGCGTTTTGTTTTCATTCTCTGCCAGAAGGCCCTTATATTCTGTCATTTTAACATGCGGAAATACACCTAAAAGTTCTTTTCGTGTGAAGGAGAAAAAAATCCCTTATTTTTTCAATCCATTATTCATAGAAACTCCAAAGAGTGTGCATGTTCCTTAGCTTTGTATTTTGTTATCTGCTATCTGGATCTCCTTTTTCCAGGTGTACATTATACAAAAAAAACCAATCGTGTGTGTGTGTATTTATTTAATGGAAGCCAACAGCAAGAACTGGTAAATTTATGTTTTTTTTTGTCTTTCAATTCAAGTAGCAAAAATTAGTGGGTAATAAAAGTACAATAACCTATTATTGTACTATTATCTTTAATCAAAGTGAATGAATTAGCCATTATGTGCATTTTCTATTAGAAGAACCACCAAAGCTAAAAATGCTACTAACTGGTATAGCACATACATATAAATATAGTGAAAAAATAGGAACGAATGACTACTGATATTTTTTGAAAATTCACCTCAATTCGGTATGAATTGTTTACTTTTATTTTTTTTATAAATATAGTGATGCAGTAGCGCAGCAGTTAGCTACTCGTTTTCTTTATCAGATATCCTGCTGGCTGATTCTATTGTGATTACGCATAAAAACGCAGCCATTACATGACAATGATAATGGTACTAGTAGTGGTATTACCAGGTATTATGTTACACCTTAAAGGAAACCACAAAAAAAGAAAGAGAGACAGGCAATAGTAGTAATAATATCATCTAATCTTCCTTCCAACAACAACATGTAAAATTCATGAATGGGTTCATTTTTTGGTGACAACTCGTGGCATGCATGTCTCCAAAAAAATCCAAAGACCTCCTCCTATCTATCTGTGTCTCTCATGTTGCTGCTTTTGACACGACCAATTATCCAGATAATGATGCATTTTTTTGTCCATTTATATATGGACATACATACATGTATTCAGGGTGCACAATAATAAAAAGGGCTCAGGTTTCTTACACATGAAATTTTTTTTCTGAAATAAAAGGAGTGATAGCTTAGTATAGAGACCGCCGCTCAATTACGGGTTACTTACCATTTTTCTATTGTATCAGTAGTAAGCATGTCTACAACTGGATAGAAGGAAACGAGTAGTGTGTGTGTATATAATGTAGTCTATTTTTTCCGGTTTTATTGTTGGTGCATGTATTTGAGCGCCGGCAAAATGCTAATTATAATGGAGAGCCCCAAATAATAAATCCAATCTACCAACCAAACTGTAAACCAAGCCAATAAAAAGGGATTAGGGTTTTTGAGAATGTACGATTACGATGATATGCTGTGTATAGCAAAGAAACGGCGGCAGTAACAATGATGGTGACGATTATTAGGTTGTACTACGGCGTGACTGGTATTGTTGTTGTGACAGAATTCAATGCACAATACTTGAGTTTTTGTTACTGTGCACGTTCGATAAAAAAAAGTGTAACGGTAATAATAATAATGACAGGGTTAGTAGAGTAGTGAGCGACAACAATACCAAAAGCAACACTCTACACCACCGCACCGCTAAGCATTATCTTGTATTTTTTAATGCATGAAATGAACAGATCTCCATTTCTAGTAGGCGAAATAATATTCATTTCATTTGCATTATTTATGATGATTATAATCATTAGTCATTAAAAGAATGGAAATAAAGTGTGTTTTGTTACGAAATGGATTTTAAAACTTATTGTAGAACAAATTTAATTTAGGCACAAAAGCATTGTGTAGAAAAGGCAAAAGCGTTTTGTAGATGACCGTGTCGAATATTCAAACGACAAATTTAATGCATTTTACAAGTGGCCAACGGTTTGTCTCTTCTTCCTCTCTGCTTCTCTCGCGCGCACTCATTTAATTAATTATGGTAGTAATGCTGTAGTAATAAAAAAACAGCTAATTGATGGTGATTGGTGATTCTAACTGGGCAGAAGTGACAAAAAAATTAATTAGCAAAAGAATTTATAGCGGAAGTTATTAAATTAGCCTTTTTTCTTGATTACTATTGCATATAGAGCTGAATATGATGATGATGATATACAAGCAAGTACACTTGTTTGGGTGGGAAATGTAAGGAAAAAGTATGATCGTCACGACTATAACGACGACAAGTCAGGCAGGCCAAGCGCCGTTGTCGTCGTCGTCGTCGCGTATCTCTCCCTGTCTCTCTCCCTTAAAAGATAATTATTAATGGCTATCAACAATGGAGCGACAAAACAGCTACAACAATATAAAAAATAATTAATTTCAATTAACGTCATCGTATCATCATCATCATCATCATCATCCTCAGTGCTCATCACATTCACGGTGTAAAATTTGAAAATGTGTGAGCAAAATAACATGGAAAACTATTACAAAAATTGTGCCAAGTATGGTCATTTGATAATTATAATGACTTCAACCAGTATAATACACGTGCTCATTTCGCATTCACAGCATTCACCAAGTGACAAAACAAAAAAATACATATTTTTCATTCTAGTTTGGGATTGTGTTTCTGTCTGAGAGAAGATGATTAAGTCCAGTTTTTATTGCCTGTTGTATTACTCATCCTCGTCATTTTTTTCAATGATCAACTAAAATGCATGAAAAAGATTTGTACAAAAACCAGGACAGTTTATTAAATTAGTCTTCTTTTTTTCAAAGTCACACATC
>JAHZMZ010003415.1:0-11246 GCA_027743805.1 Lepidocyrtoides sp. E14 | reverse complement strand
CAACTCTATAAGCGTAATGTGAAAGCTCATTATCCACTCTTTACAATGCTTTAGCATTAGATGTGTCGCTCTATAGTTCTTATTCCTCTATGATTATTACATTGCCAATTGAAAAAAAAAATCATTTTTGAGATTCAAAGCTGAATTTTATCTGGCATCATTACATATTGCACTATGAAAAATAGTTTCATCACCCCTAAAACCCTAAAACAAGGTTTTCACTGTGCAATATATACACAGAATGTTTGAATGAAACTGATAATTTCTACAGTAATTAACGTGATGCCGAGGTGGGAACTTGACTTGCAGCCGTTAGCTGGTCGTTAAGATCATGGTACAGTTCTAATGCTAGATATTATGAAAAATAGTTTCATCACAACATATATGCATTAATAGGTGCATTGTGTGTGTTTTATTTCAATTGGAATAAGGCATGAATGGATGGATCCAAGACCCTCTTATGCAAGTAAAGTAATGATACATTTATCAGGCCTAGAAAGGTTATGCTCGTACCCAAAAAACAGTTACAGCTTTGGTCAGTAACTCAAAATGTCTAATGTCTCATTTTACCTCTAATATCCCCTCATGAGATCAATTACGCTCATTCTTTGAGCGTATCATTAGTATTTGATGCGTAATCTTGATGTCAGACCTTGGTGTGGTGGGACTGTACCTGAATGCTGCAATAGGCTTACAAATCAATACAAAAACTAGTGCATCGTTGTAGCTCAGCAAGTATAAATAATCTAAGGATTGAACACCATCCCATCCTCATTCTTCATTCGCACATCCTCATTCTTCATTCGCACATCCTCATTAGGATCCTCATGTATTTTCCCATTTGAAAATGTTACCAAGCAATTTGCATAAAATTTAAATGGGAAAAATACATGGAAAACTTAACGAAGAATGATAATGAGAAATGAAGACGGTGGGTAATAAAGGTCCCTGTTTTCATTTAAGGTAAAATCGGTTCTTTCTTTTTGCTAGAAACCTACTAACAAGGGAACCTCCACTTTGAAGGCACTTCTGGGTTTACTTGTACTAGAGTATTTTTAGATGATAAACCTGGTGATGATAACCATTTTCCCGAATGCGACCGTCGGTACAAGCACAAAACTCGTTCATATCATATCATACAAACATGTAAATGCATGAACATATATTCTGCATCACACCATGTGCTGTGTGCTACCAGTATTATAAAATCTTGATTTTAAAAGCGTTTTGAAATTGTATTTTACGTTCTCATGAAAATCTAACTGCTAAAAGCATACTTTTGAAAATTATGCTTCCCCACAGTATTCGCTGTCTTAGTCCTAATTTTTTCCAACTGCGTCTTTAAAATCGTTGTAAACAACAAGTAATTAAGCGTCTTATACACACCTTCTTACAGTGCAGTGCAACGTCTTTTACGCTATTATATCAAACTTCTTCTTTTTCAAACACCGTTGAACTAAAATGAGGTAGTTCGACAAAAAGTTAGCAACAAAACAGCACGAAAAAAGGAAAAAATTAATTTAAAAAAGATGCCTATGCTAACTGAACTTTGAAAGCGTTTTTAAAATCAAGATTTTGTGCTTCTGGTAGCACACAGCACATTGTGGGATGCAGAATATATGTACATGTGCGTACATGTTTGTATGATATGGACGCGTGCTGTGCTTACCGACGGTCGCATTCGGGAAAATGGTTATCATCACCAGTTTTATCTTGTAAAAATACTCTAGTACAAGTAAACCCAGAAGCAATTGACCTGCCCTCAAAGTGGAGGTTTCCTTGTAAGATGTTTGGGCTTAAACAAACACTGACCGGGGCGGTGGACGAACGTTTGGTACTTTTTTAATTTGGTTTTGGATTCCCAAATTGGAAATCAAAATTTAATTACAGTATCCGATTTATGCTTACAGGAATGAATCAATGAACTCTAAAATATCATGTCACCGAAATAAAAAAATACCTATGCCATCTAATCTTGAAACTCCCTGTAATGAATATTTGTTCTTGTACATAATTTCATTAATGCCCAAAGATCACCGAGAATTTGATGCTCGGTGGTAGGCACAACAATTATATGAGGTGAAGTAGATTTTAGCTGAGCAATTCCAGCAACAGCTATTCCAAAAATAAAGAGAATATTGTACATTGCCATTCTCACTCATCTAAATTTTCATTGTTTGAATGCTGGTTTTCTAGAGTTCATGGTCAGAAGTTTTAACTCAAAACTCGGAGCGCATGGCGCTTCTCTATTAAAAAGCATGACAAAGCAATAAACAGAAATAAAATCGGAAAAAGTGTTTATGTCATTGCAATATTGAATTTCAAAAACAATTCAACAACTATTGGTATCTTCATTTCTTCTGCATCACTACAGCTAATGATGGAAATACATACATACACGGACCCAACTTTCTTATCTAATCTCACCTTATGTAATTCTGTTTTTACATCACCTGAATATCTCATATCTTACATAAATTGGCCAGTAGGCATTGGTCGTTTCATCAGATCGGTTTAAGCTACCAGAGAAGCTTAGTACACATGTTTATATTTCAACATGACCGAGCTATTACATTCGCAAATTTTTTGTTGCAAACTTTTGCAAGTTACGGCAGTGAGCATTAAAATTTTGACATTAATTATTGTTGCAACTGCTACCACTACTACAGCTCAAAATGTTGACCCTGGAGATCCCCTTTACCTCACTCCTTTGATTGAAAGCGGAGAACTTTCTAAAGCATTGGAAGCAGCATGGGCACAAGAGTTTTATCCGACTGTATGTTACAGCGGATTAATTACGGTCAATCACATGTTTATATTTCAACATGACCGAGCTATTACATTCGCAAATTTTTTGTTGCAAACTTTTGCAAGTTACGGCGGTGAGCATTAAAATTTTGACATTAATAATTGTTACAACTGCTACCACTACTACAGCTCAAAATGTTGACCCTGGAGATCCGCTTTACCTTACTCCTTTGATTGAAAGTGGAGAACTTTCCAAAGCATTGGAAGCAGCATGGGCACAAGAGTTTTATCCGACTGTATGTTACAGCGGATTAATTACGGTCAATTCTACCTACAACTCGAACATTTACTTTTGGTTTTTTCCTGCAGAGGTATTGTTGGTATTTTGCATGTGTAAATACGCTTCAATTGCACACGTCAGTAAAAAAATTTTGCAATTTTGTAGGGAAAGCAAGTTGCTGACAATGACGCTCCCGTTATACTTTGGAATGATGGGGGTCCAGGAATTTCTGGATTCTTTTCAGTTTTTAGTCAAAATGGTCCCTTTATAGGAAATGCTCAAGGGGATAACTTTACTTTGAATCCACATTCATGGCACAAAAAGTACAATATGATTTTTATGGACAATCCCGTTGATGTGGGCAAGTGAATTCAAACTATGGAACAAAATTGTTTTTTTTTTCATTTAAAAAAATTAATCCATCGATAATTCCATCCATCTTTTTTCCTTTTCTGTCCCCAGGTTTCAGTTTCACTGAAAACGAAAATGGCTACATTATATCTGCTCCTGAAGCTGCAAGAGATATCTACGAATTTCTCACCCAATTCTTTTCCCTATTTCCTAATCTTCGACGAAATCAATTTTACAACGCTGGCGCATCGTATGGTGCCACTTATGCCGTACAAACGGCCAGCTATATCCACCAGCAAAATTTGGGATTGCCAAAACTGTACATTAATTTAACTGGAGTGATTATAGACTCTCCTTGGATTGATTCATACCATCAGGTGGAATATGGAGACTATTTGTTCAACGCAGGTTTACTTAGCGAAAGTTCACGGGATCATTTTAAAGAAAAGGAGAATGAAATTCGAAATTTGATTGATCAAGAAAAATACTTGGACGGATTTTCAGTAAGTCCTCTTTTAAGTAAAGACATTCAATTAAATTGAAGCTGCATGCAGACTTGCCAATTTTTGTTTTTTCTCATGTAGGTTTGGAGGCAATTAAGCCAATCAGATGTGTACAGCTTAACAGGCTATGCAGCATTAAGCAACATTTATAACGACCAAGTTGTACCCATTGATATGACCAATTACATCATCCTCAACTCCACACGAAAGGCTCTTCATGTGGGATCATTAAAATATAGCTTTATAAGCTCTGCTCAGCAAACCCGTATGCATGGCAGTATGCTAAAGTCATCAAAACCGCAGATGGACACATTGCTTCAAGCTGGGTATAGATTCCTAGTCTACGTTGGAAACATGGATGGCACCACTGGTCATCTTGGTGTTCAGAAATTAATAAAGTCGCTTTCGTGGGATGGTGCATCAGATCTGATAAATAGTCCAAGGAATATATGGAGAGAAAATGGACGTGTAGCGGGATATAATACTACAAGCAGTAACATGACTCTTCTCATAGTCAGAAATGCCGGTCACGGAGTTCCTCTTGACCAACCTCAGTTGACAGTTCGTGCAGTTGAGGCTTTTATTGGTGAAATGAACAAAAATTGAAAAAAATAATGAAATTTCAAAAACTCATAATATTAATCTGTCTTATTCATTATTATTAAAGAAAATAAAATAAACTTGGAAAAAAATAAACGCGATGTGTGTTTATTTTTTATTTTAAATGCCTACTAATCCAACAGTCATTATCGTCTCAAAGATTTATATTTTATAATAGCAAAGCACCAAGCTAAAATGATCCACAAGGACAGGATAACAAAACCAGGCCACACTCGTATGTTCGTTATTCCTACTCCTCTTGTGACAATGGAGCGCATGGAGTGAAGTGAAGCTGTAACTGGCAAACAGTGACTGAAATATCTAAACCAAGGTGGAATTCCTTTCAGAGGCCAAATTATACCTCCTTGGACCATCAGGGGGAAATGAAGGGAAAATCCCATAAGGAGTAATGATGCTTCATCGGCACACATAATACCAAGTACGAAACCCAGAGATTGTCCGCAGAGACCGGTGAGTAAGCAAAGGATCCCGTAGAGGAAAATACTTCCTTCAATTCTGAATTCAAACCCGTACACGATGATCAATGTGCTTATGACGGTTTGAATAATTATAACAACCAAGTCAGTAACGAAGAATGCCACCATCATTTCAAAAGTTGATACTCCTGAATAGAAAAAAATTGAAAAAACAAATTTTTCATTTGTTCTGTTCAGCTTGTTATTTTGGAAAATAATAAATACAAAGATGCATACCTGCTGCCATCGACCTATCCATTGTTCCTTGACGCTTATCTAGGGAAAAATGAAAAATGCAAATATATAAGTTTTGGCTATCCACTGCCCGATAAGTATACACTTTAGGATAAGCATGTCTGCTCTGTGTCACTACAACAAAAGGTGACACTTTACCTGAGACGAATGCTAGACCGCAGGTTGATAGAGGTATCAAGAACAAAATGCTGAAAATAAAAATAAATTAGATATTAGGTTATAAGAACTCATGCCTGCTTAAATTCTTTAAAGGTTCACCATATTTAGCTTACATCACAAGTGCTCCAGGAGCTACATATTCAGTGTATTTGGATTCCAGTCTTCCATAAATAGGTTTCCGATACTTCAATCAGAAAAGGTTCAATGTAGTCATTTAAAATCTACTAACTAAAAGTTAAAAAGAATATTTTAATATGAACATACTCCCAGAGGAATCTCAAACTCTTGTGGAATCTTGCCACAGTCGCCTCCCAACTCCATGGCGTAACTTTCCAGCGATTTGTACAATTGTCGTGTTATCAGCAAGCTGGCCACATAGTCTAGAGTTAAATAAGATATGTAAAAGATATTATTATTATTTTCAAAGCATATAAAGCAAAAAAAAATCAAACCAACTTGAAAAGTCCAATCCAACTCGTATAGCGGATCCTTCTAAAGTTTCCGGCAGTGCAAAATTAGCAGCCAAGTTCCGATCTCTTATGTGTTGCGTGTAATTAGTCGGAATGTGTAACAATCCATACAAATAACCAGTGTGGGTTGCCTGTAAAGCAGCTTCTCTTGTTGGGAACGCCATCTGGGTTTGTAAAACAATTTTTTGGTTATTTATAGAGGCAGAGTAATGGTTCGCCATAATAATAAAGAAGTTCATGTACCAGGTTTAAATTATCGTTTTCCAGTCTATTAAGAAATCTACAACTGTAGTGTCCCGTGTAGCAGGCAAGCCCTGCTGAAAACTCGTCGCCACAAACATCTCGCCAGTTTGGCAATTCATCATTAACTACCGCAATACTCATGTTTTTGGGATCGCCACCGATAGTAGAGGCCACAAGGGCTGTTTGTGTTGCAGGGTACACCATTAAAATAAGGAAGAACCTACCCAAGAAAATAAGCATAACTCTTTTTTTCCCCAAAAAACAAATGACTGGTTTATTATTTTCATAGATAAGCTTAATTTGTTGAGCTCACGGTATATTTCTCAGGAAAAAGATGCAGTTCCGGCGAACTAATGAATTAATTCTTTGAATGCGACTGCTTGCTCTGAGAGGTGGTAGTAGATCACTTGCTGTGACAGGAGCCATGTCGCTATTAACCGGTACAGTTGACACGAGATATGGACGATGTCTGGCGTCCGGAACTAGTGTTGGTTGTTCTTGATTTTTGTAGTTTTTGATAGCGAGCACAACACAGTCGCAGTTTTGAGATTGAGCAACACTTCCATCCCCACCATTACAGGCTTCACTCTTCAAAGCCTCATTTTTTGTAATGTAAGGTATATGAAATGCTGTGGCGACTTTCTTTCCTCCAGCAGTTATTCTTTTTACTGGCCTTGGATAAAAATTCAGAATTCCTTTTTTTGCCCCACCAATCGAGTAAGAGCTACTGCTCCGTTTTTCCAGTACTTTATGTTCATATTTTTTCCTGTTGTCGGTGTGGTCCTTTTTACAGCATGGTCAAGTTTTACTTTGGGTGGATGACAGAAAAACCTATAAGGATAACCCTTTGACCTATTACCATTACCAGTTCACTTTTTAAACCAACTTAGTCGGCATTTAAAAAGAGGACTCTACCTACACTCAAATCCACATAAAGTGAAACCTTACTGTACTGTCGCCAAGTTAGACTTCACTTTGCATAGATTTAAATACAGAAAAGGGACCCTTAAATTTGTTCTCATCCACCCAAAGTAAATCCGTACCCGTCGACACAGCTCCAAAACAATGTCTTCCAAAAGTGGAGCATTAAATGTTTGTAGCAACTCGTTAGGATTACTTTCCGCGAGTAGGCGCCCATTTCTCATGAGACCAATCTGTGGGAGGCATCACAAAGAAAAAGGACAGATTGACAAATGGCACACATTGTTTCATACCAAAGAAGAGAGAAGCGAAAACTACATGCACAGTTACACATAAATAAACACGCGTACATAAAAAAACAACGTTTCCCATTTTCCATTGCGTACAGTAAAGCACCACTACCGATAAATTGCAACTTTGTAAGTGACTAAATAGCAGTAGTAATGCGGTAACTAATAATATGGATTAAGAATCAGTAGACAGACCATGCCACTCCGCCGAACTTCCTCGGTATAATGTGTCGTCACAATACATGTGGTATGTCCATTTTTCACCATTTGACACAAGTGGTCCCAAATTCTGTACCAAGTAGAGAAAGATTAATTAGTGTGGAACAGTGCCTCCAAAGCAAGTTTCTCTGCAAATAAATGAGTGGCAAATGGAATGGGAAGGGTCAATGGTCAACTTACGAGTCTCTGAGAAGTGGATCCAAGCCGACTGTCTGTTGCAATAAAAACCCATTTGTTTTTTAACACGTTTGAAAAAACAGTACTATAGAGTTTAGGCATTTTCGGTTTTTATAAATATTTTTTATATTACCGGCTCATCCAAAATTAGTAGCTCAGGATCATGTACAAATGATGTGGCAAGTGAGGTTCTTCGTTGTTGGCCACCACTGAAAGTTTTAAATTAAATGTCAGATGAAAAATGATACGATATGACATGTGCTTATGTACATTTGCATGCCTGTGTAGTACGAACAAACCTAAGACTAGATATTCGTTTTGATGTGTCTGGTAGCAGTAGAAATTTAGCTAAGAATTCTTCCCGTTTCAAAATTTCACTTTTTGGCATTCCATAAATTCTTCCGAAATAGAGAAGAATTTCCCTGATTGTGAAATGGGGATATAATGCAACATCCTGTGGCATGTAACCCAGTCTCCTTCCTGGTATTCCATTACCCGGCACCGGTTGCCCAAATACACGAATTTTTCCCGAATCCAGTTGACGTAAGCCAACAATGCAGGATAAAACAGAGCTCTTCCCACAACCAGAAGAACCGAGCAATCCATAACTGGAAAAAATCATAGAAATTTGTTTACTTTTTATGTCTTTTGGAAACAAAAAAAAACCTTTNAATCCAGTTGACGTAAGCCAACAATGCAGGATAAAACAGAGCTCTTCCCACAACCAGAAGAACCGAGCAATCCATAACTGGAAAAAATCATAGAAATTTGTTTACTTTTTATGTCTTTTGGAAACAAAAAAAAACCTTTTATTTTTTCTAGATATTTTTTTGGGGCAATTCGTATATTGTTATGCTTTGCATACATTGTCCCTCTTGGAACGGTCATATTCATGTGATTTAATATGACCTTCCCCTTCACGTAAGACTTCACCGCATCACGAACTTCCACTGCAGGTAACACCACCATGATGACTAATTTATCATAAATTCGAAAATATTTGTTCAAAATGATCTTTTTTTAAAATCTACTAGTAGCGCTAGTGCACTGCCCTACATATGTAAATACTGAATTGACTGGTATATACTTTTCTAATCTAAATTGTGCCACACAACAGGTAACAAACCACTTGAAAAGTGGCAATTAAACAATAACTTTATTAAATACAAATACTTCATTTAAAACAACCATTTAATAATTTAGGTTAACAGCACATGATTCATATTTTTTAAAAAACAGCAATCGAGTTTTAGCAGTCGGAACTAAAAAATGTGGAAACGTGTAAATGAGCAAAAATAGACAGCCTCTATCCAGGTAACTGATTCTGGTTTCAGTAGTACAGCGAGCTAGCCACAGGGATTTTTTTTTCTTCTGGATTATAGAACGCTCTCACTATATGCAAGAAAAAAAATAACAAAATTACTCTCTCGTCGGTCAGGCAAGAGAGTTTACATTTTTTCCAGAACAAGGCTGTGGGACTGCACCTCCTACCTCTACACTACTACCTACCACCAGCAATACCACTTTACTTGGAACTTGGCAAACAAAGGGGAAATGTTTTTTTTTAAAAAACAAGAGATTTTTCCTTTTTGCTTGGGCTTTTTCGATGATGAAGCAAAGTTAAATTAAATGCCTCACGTGCGGAGTTTACTATGCATAGAATATGCTACAATTACCTATCACTATTGCACTTATTTTTTGTCGTGACGAGTTTAATTTGTTATTATTATTATTATTATATAATCTGCACAAAAATGCAAAATAGATTGTCGCTTTTGGCCCTTCTCTTCTTATTGGAAATAATATATCAATGAATTCCCACGCATATAATATGATCTTTGTTCAGTTAGTTGACAAAAACAGGCGTACGTTCGGCATACGCACCACCAAACACTTGCAAACCACTGCTGCTGGATTTTCGCAAGATACTATCATCAAGTGTGCCTAGTCCCGTGTGTGTGGAATCACAGGATGCGTTACGTGTGTTTTAGAGATAATTGGTCTAATGGCTTTTGATGATGATGATAATGCGGTGTAGGTTCACATTACCGAACATGTATACATACATATTCATAAATACATATGTAAAAGCAACTAATGTATACTTTTTTTTATTTTTTCTCAAGTTCTCAGGTGACGGTCAAGCTAAAAAAGTTGCAACAAAATATTATACATAAATAAATACATACATACATACATGCCCAGGGTTCATCCAAATACCTAACATTTTATTTTTATAAATTCCTATACACTGCTGATTTGAATTCCTTAACGTTTAAAATTAAAGGTGTGAGCATAGGCCACTCATCGGCAGCAGCAGCAAGCACAGCGTTTGATATTATTATGATATGATGACGTACCGTTTCGAGAACCTGTTTGGCATACCTGACCTGATACAACGTACCAAATATTGTTATTGAGGAAGCCTACTATCAAAACCTGAAGACACACAGAAAGTCACATTTCAACTTCCAGCTTCCACGCTACTTATGTACTACAACGAAATCGTTTTTCTTTTTACTACACGCCAATAAGCACGTAGCATTGCAAAAATAGGCACTAGTATTGCAATAATATGGAAATATACCAATGCTTTCATGTAATAACCTCTCTAGAAGAATAGAATAATCGATAGCTTCCTTTTTTTTCTACGGTAAGATATAAATCCTATAATCTTTATCCATCTATATCTCTGTATATAGTAATTATTTATAATAGTAAGCGTTTGTGTATTTTTTGATGAAGATACTACTGCTACATAACCCGATGATGATAATCTATATGTACATATCAAACTCTTGTTTGGCAGCAAAAAGTGGTATGAAACAGAAATTATTGTGTTTTTATAATTTTATTTTTTTATTGGCCACTACCACCACCACCACCACCTTCACTTCATCACTCAATCTACCAAGCACAACAATATGTATATTAAAAACTTGATGGCCTTGTCGCCAAAAAAGCACGTAGATATAATACATACATAGTAGTAACAGCAGCAGCTGCAAAAGTGGCACAAAGTCAAGCAAAAAAAGGAGCTCCTTTACTTGGCCTGGACAGGTGCATCAGTCATGCAAAATAGTTTAGCTGAAAAAAAAACTGACAAAGTTCTATTGAACAACATTTCTGAGATTGCTGATGGCAGACAAGAAAATAAATGCGATAGTTTTGATATACTTAATCAATTGCTAGTTTTGTCAGTCATTTCATTTGATTTCAATGATTCAATGTACAGCGAGCGACCTTACCTTATGTGTTTGTCAGAGATCGATAATAATAATAATGGTGTGATGTGTGATGATGATGGTCAATAGAAGACCATCAGCATTTTGATGACATTTTATAGACTTGAAAAGTGGAGCAGCAGGACCCTCTAAAAAAGGTACACAAGGGCAATCAGTGGCAAGTGTAATGTGTACATATTTTAATTTGCTAACGAAGAAGTAATAAAACAGCAAAAAGGAGCATACAGCCTTTTTTCACTTTTGATGCAAAAATTGGCAGAATTAATAGTGCGCTTGGTGGATGAAATGAAATGATGATGATGATAACAG
>JAHZMZ010003414.1:0-11017 GCA_027743805.1 Lepidocyrtoides sp. E14 | reverse complement strand
CATGTGTACAAAGATTTGATTTTTCTACATTACCATTCGATAACTCATACCGTATGATACGATATCAAGTATCAATGACCAACAACCGACATTTTGCAAGCGTCAATTAAAACTATATGATGGACATTATATGTTAAGCCCATTTAAAGCTGCTGAGCATTTTCTGCTGACTAAAAAATAAGAATCAGCCCATGATATGATCACAAGATGTTATTGTACATGGCTGCTCACGAGTTTTTTGTTTCTTGCTTCTAATATATTTTTACCATGTCATAACAGAGCAGTGGTGATTGGTCATTTGGGGGGCAAAGAGTTATGAACTATTTAATATTGTGTACCCAACTAAATGTAAAACGTAATCTTTGAAATAACATCGTCCATAGTTTATTCAATACACTAGATGTATCCAGTTATTCCGGTTCCTGGAGGAACATATAGTACGCATTTTACATACCGTTACACTGGCAAGTTTAGTCGTATGATTATATTGATGAATTTTAGATTTCAAAGTTTTGTAAACAAAAAAAATTATCAACAAAAACCTTTTGTTGATTAATGATGTACCTACTTGCATGATGCGATTGGAATTTATAATGTAATCATTTATTTGTTATGTAAAAGAAACATTATAAACAGTTTTTTTACTTGATTAAACTAACTTTTACCAGATTTACAGGTAAGTACCAATGTGGAATACGTGATTTACTTTACAAGAAGCACGTAAAAGATTTTCATTTTTGAGACGAAGAAGACGAGAAAATATTTTTACTAGGTCAAAAATACAAGCAATGAAAGCGTAAACAATATTCCTTAATCCTTACACATTTGTTGTTTTGTTATTGATCAAGTTTATTTACAATGCCAATGTTGTGTATACATACATAAGTCGGATATTCATATGAATTATTATGATCACAATCTAAACTTCCTGATGAAAATCACGTCCTCTTTCTGCGACAAGGTTAGTGTGTCGCCGTGATTCTTTAATGCTCCTCATTAACAATGTTAATAATCGAGATTGTTGAGGTCATCCTCAAACTCATTATAACGTCTTTCACGACTCCTTTCATGACAGAATCCGTAAGAACTACAATACCTGGTTTCAGCACAATTGCAATCGGTTCGACATTTATGATCTGATCGCTCCTAATTAAAATTATGGAGATACAAACAATCATCTTAGAATATATAAATCAACTACATGATAGGTCATAATTATTTTACTTACCCTACGAAGACATTGTTGTTGTGCTCGTTTCGTCCGACTATGATTATTTACAACAATGGAATTGTTTCTAAGTTTCCCTCTTATTGCAGTTATTTTAGAATTTGCAAAAGTTATTTCAGACTTTGGTGCAGCACTACTACTGCTAATGTACAGAGTGCATAGTAATGTTCCAATTACTAAAATACTGACCTTCATTTTAATATGGACAATTTTGAAGGAGTCGTCTCTTTGATCTGTAAAATGTCTTTGAATGTTTAGAAGTAACAAATTTTTGATTAGCTGATGGGGCCGCGAAAAAATTCTACTTTATATAGAGAAAACCAGTAACACAATAGAAAAAATAAACAAACAGTCGTTATATTTATTTTGCCAATTTTTCATTTACGTCTGTTAATCCTAGTTGACCTGAGGTTTTTCTAACTTCCGATCCAAATAACTAGAAAATTCATTACCAATTTCCAACCATGTATGTATACATGCATAATATGATTCACTTGCTTAATTGATACAAGATATAAATATAAAACAGTATAGGGAAAAGTTAAAAATAATTCGATTCCCATTCTCAGTTAAATTGTTTCCATTAAACTTTTTTTCTCGCAAATAGTAAGCTCTGTAGTTATTTGTTTTGTTAAAATTTTATCACGTTGTCCTTCTTTTCAGACCCTGACAAGTGAGTCACAATATTGCACGTCTAGAGTATGCATGTAACCGCATTCATATTCGCAAGTTAAGACAAAAATATGAATAAAAAATGTCTCATGGGTAATACTCCATGTCAAATTTCCCATTCTTGTTTTTCTTTACATTAAAATGGTTGCTCCAAGTATGAAGCACAAATATGATT
The DNA here is from genome assembly GCA_027743805.1 of Lepidocyrtoides sp. E14. Classification (NCBI taxonomy): domain Eukaryota; kingdom Metazoa; phylum Arthropoda; class Collembola; order Entomobryomorpha; family Entomobryidae; genus Lepidocyrtoides; species Lepidocyrtoides sp. E14. The sequence goes on along the minus strand of JAHZMZ010003414.1, from coordinate 8,942 downwards.
AAGAGATTATTCAGTAGCAGGAAATGAATGTCAAGCGTAATATGTGGTCAATAAACCAACCACAAAGCAGTACAATTTTTTGCCCACAAAAAAGATAAAAACACATAGTGGAATCACAAAATTCAACTTTTTATTCTCCCTCCTCAGTAAATAAAATGGTTATGGTACATTTTTATTAATAATCATAATCACAAAAACATGCTCTCTTATCAAATCAAACCAATGGTCATAATAATTTACAACATAAATGCGCAAAAGTGCATTTTTATAGCTTACTTGATTACAACTACAATACAACTAGCTGCTGTCGAGAAATTGCATGGTTAAATGCAATCAGACAAGTTGGAACATTTTCACAAGAATTTTTACATGGCATAAGAAATTGCAAGGTGTATTTACTATTTTCACTTTATCTTCTTACACAAACGCTAGCCTTTCCAGTTTTTCATTTTTCCTTCAACTACTACTCAACAAAGTGTTTTTTGTGATAAAAAACTGGCTTCATCATGCTCGTCCACCTGTACATTTCGAATTACATGTATTTAACCTCGTGCTTTATATAAACTTTTTCCTACAAAAAAAATTACAAGTCAGTAGAGAAGGATGCATGCTTTTACATCATATGAATACAACAGGGAATAATCCAAAGAGTTCATAAAAGAATGATGAACTATGTCATTAATTAGTTCCAAGCAGTTTGCTACTCGACCATATGTACTACTTGCCGCCTTGAACTTACCTCCAAAAGCATTTCACGTACTTTCAATTCAGCACTACTACTGCCACCGCTCTCCTCGCACTTTTTTCAAGTGAGCAACAAGGAAGTTTCTCTACAATTTTATTTCTCTTCTTGTATGTAACGCCAACGCCACGTAAAATTCCAGGCATTCCAACACAGAAGGTGATATAACATCACACAGCATTGCAATGCAGTGTAGCTGCTTGCATTACTGGCGTGTTACACTCGTAGTAATTTTCATAGGCAGCTTTTTACTACTTTTTCAAGTAGTAGATTTGGTCAACAGCTCTTGAGAGAGCCATTTCCCAGGAACTTTCACCAAAAAGTACTACTAGGACCTGACAATCCTAAACCTTTTTGCGCCACTCAAAAAACGTGCATGTGAGTATGTGTAGTTATGCTCATTGCTCTTAATGTTTCCTCTTGTGAAGCTTGTCTACTTTCCTCCTACCTTCCTCTTTTTTCCTCCTTGAAACAAGTGTGCCCATGTAATAGATGTTGTTGTAATAATGACGATTTATCTGGAATGGTTGATTGTTACTACAAGTGCTCCACTCACTGCTAGTCATACAATAATCATCATGCTACACTCATATTAAGAATGTCATATCTTTTGACCAGTAAACTCACCTCCGCATTTATAGTATTCTCTATTCCATCAGACAAACATGACACGACTCTGCATTTCATAATCATCATAATACGCCTTTTAACTGACATAATGTCTAAAATGCTCATGTTTATGGGACATTGCGTTACTTCGTTACTATAAGATTTTCATAAGAAAATTCCACTGAGGAAAGTACGGTATTCTTATTCAAATAGTGTCTTGACACGCGTCTGCCTGCATTGCTACCACCGTCAGCGTTTATTTTTTGAAGGGCGACCAAACAGGGAGCAACACGCCGGAAAATGTTTCGTGATAACAGGCGCGGTAATAACAACCCTTCCCTAGTGAATTATTCTGCTCTTATGTCATTTTTACTCTCTACAAACTGCAGAAATTATGCTTCTTGACCATTTGTCATTTTGCAGCTGGTCACACTTCAAAAACAAAGTTGCAAGTTCATAGAACATCGTCTAGTCGTGCTATGAAGTCATCCTTTTTTGTAGTTTAACTAACTTCAACAATAAATTAACGTAAATAAAATAACTGTCCTGAGAATTTCGCTGGACAATGACAGAATAGCTTGTTATTGTATTGTATTGTTTTGACTTCTTACTGTTGCTTTATGGAGGCGACAAACATCCACGCCACGCATATAGGGCCAAGGGCAAATAGCAAGTGCGGAACAAAGTTATTAGTATAAATGCACGCAGGCGACAAAGAAATCATATTTTTCATTTTGCGTATTATTTGGCACTTGGCAATACGTTGGTAATTTAGGTGGCTGATGAATTGTATCGTGTGGCATAATATTTTGTGCATGTAGCGACTGTTAAAAAGGATCGTAAAAAGCAGAGAGGGAGATTATTAATGGGTTTTTTTCCTAAGACTTCCTGTTCGTGGTGATAGTCTCTTGAAGCAGCTCTCATATGAAATCTCTAAAGTTACGTATATGAAAGTAGGGAGCAAATAAAAATAGAATCACAATTCACAATGACACCATATTGCATAAATATATGGCATTTGCTTTGTTCATTGTGCGGGAGTTCTCAAATAATTCTCCTTCTTGAAAGTCGCAAATGACTTTTTACACATGTTTTAAAACTACATGAAATACAAATACACGCCTATATATTTTACCTCACGCTTTGGTAATTGTGTGTTGTTGCGGATTCTTAAGGAAATCCGTAAAGGGGAACGGGAGCACATGGTGTTGACATTTTTACTTGGTATTACCATTATTATTATGACTGCTTGGTAGTTACCACAAAATACTAGGATAATAAGATATTATTATTATTATGTCTTGCATGTAAAACCTACTTACAACCATATTTCATAAACCGGAGATTATGTGTATGAGGAAGCTTGTTTGTGTGTGAGCAAGAGCAGAAAAGAAAAACCTTAAAAGTGCACTTGTATTTGAAGGAACGTTGTTGTTTACGAGCAATTACATCCGACATGAGCACATAATAATGATAATTTTTCGCGCAAGACATGCCAGTATATAGTTTGGTTATGAACCTCAGGAAACACATGAGCTGGCTGAGAAGGATTTCCCTTTGACTGAAGGAAATTAAGCCGCTTTACTAGCCAGAAGAAGTCAACATTCGCAAGAGAAATGAATGGTTGATGATTCCGATTATGGCCCTGGTCTGTGCGATATGGTGTGTGGTGACATGTGTCACAGGCAGTGCGCCGTGCTAATTTATGAACTCATCTTGCCGTGCCACTCTAACAACACTGACGCGAAATATTTTTGGAGAAATGAGAGGTTTTACAAGTAACTGCTGCGATGTCAAAGCTGTGAATAGGCGAAAATTTGCAAAATGCTGTTTTCAACACACAAGCACAATTTTTGGCTTTAACGAGAATACATTAATTAAAGAATGTACATTTTTCAAAAAACTCAAAGAGCCCGATTTTTACAGACAGTAAAACACAACCTGTATTGCTTCCTGCCAAACATCCAGTTTAACTATCGTCTTGAAAAAATACATGCTCAAAGACAATTATGTTCTAGAGGACGACTTGTTAAAATGGGCTCATTTGTATTTATCCTTGTCCCGTTTTACTAAAGTTTAGTGGCAAACAACAACGCATAATTTTCTAATTTCCGGAAGCAAATAAGCTTGGAATAGTAGTGGTTGTAAAACAAAAACACATCTTGCGTAGCCAATTCCAACAGAAAATTTCTCATCAAGTTACTGAACAAAGAGGATATGAAGTGAAACTGTATAAATGAGTAAACGCTCAAAGAATGTAAATGAATCAGCCACAGAGGAACATCTACTACTATCTCATTCCGACACAGAGAGAGGGAGAAAGAGATGAATAAAGTATTACGAAACGTGTTCTGATTGACAATTTGAAATTTTGTGAAGTTTACAACAAACGTTTCCAGTGTATATTTGCTGCATATACAATTTTATTACACAATGTCTATTGCTGACAATAAATTCCTTTACATACCTAAGAGGATATGTATGCATGTACGTGTATATCTGTAAGCATGAATTCCTGCATAGCAGAGAGTTGTACTAAGGCATAGGTACATTTTATGTAACAAGACTGCATAAATAGAACAGGCTATAGTATGGTAAACTCATCTGCATTCAACAACCGACTTTCTCTTTTGTTTGCTATGCTTTGTCAGTCAGTTTATTCCATTTTATTTGTAGGCACAATTATTGGAAAAGTACAACCACTTTTCTCCTTGTTACTTTTTTAAATCTAGTTTTTATTGGCAAACAATGTTTCACCACTTTCACTCACACTCATTGCCAGTGACAGCAGCACTTTATATGGGCTATATATAGGTAAGTTTGAAAGCGAGTGAGTTTAGTCGCTTGCGTTTGGATTACGCACAACAAAATAATAGAGTGGTGAGAATGAGAGGACAGTCATTACTCTCCTCTGTCTAATTAAAGAGAAAAAGTTAATGAAAAACGGAGGCGTAGAAATCGACAAATGTTTATTAACTAGAGGAAACGAACAGATACAAAAAAAGATGGGCTTTTTATTATACTCGTTGGGAAAATGTCCTCTGGAAAATGTTCAACAGTCCTCTCTAGCATTTAATTGGGTTTTCAATAATAGTTTACTTGATTACGAAAAAAAATAATTATGAAAGCAATGAAAGCAACATAACTTTTGAGAGAAAAACCCTCTGTCGATTCGCACTATTGATTTACAAATTACAATGCTATCGGCAAGATATAAATCAACGAGTTGGATATTTTTTTCATTATTATGGGTATGGGAATGCCTGTAGGGCTGGTCTATGTGATTGTGTTGCAATTCAATGTAAACTTTTTACCAGTCACCCTATTCTAATAATTTACCTGTGACTTTAATTTAAATGAAAGCTTACCCATGAAGGAAATGGAAATATGGTCTGGTCCATCGTTTAAAAGTCATTTTTTTGTATCAAATAACCGTAGGCCTAAACAGTCCAATAAAAATCATTGAATCGTGTCCTCAACTCAACTCATATTGACTAAATTGTAAAATATTACCCTGTTACTTTTCCCTCCTCCGGCTACTTGGAAACTTTTCCATTTTACCATTGCTCCTGAACTAGCAACCACAATGCAACACACGGAAATGAACAATATAATATGTAATATGAAAATGTAATAAAATGTTCACACGCCACCACGCACCCCATGCCATGCATACATTCATTGCATAACATTACATTATTATGTACATATAGGCCTCCCCCACAATTTTTATACATTACAATTTTATATACCCCTTTTAAATATTCTTGGTTTATTCTTTCTTTTTTTCAAATTACCCTACAACGAGAAAACAAGTTTTCTTAAAGTTTCCGACCCCTCTTTTACTACACTCCTTTCTTTGGCTTCTTCGAATTTACTTGTTAGACCTCCGTTAAAAATCCAAGCACGTTGGATGAATGTTGTTGTTCACGTTACGTCTGCAGATGTAACTACTGCTTTCTTATTCTTTTCATAACGGTTTTATAACCAGGTTATTTTCTGCTTCTGTTGTTCAAGGCGGTCTTGAAGTAAATCGCCGCGGATTTTGGCGGTAGCAATAGTGCCTCTACTGCTAGATTTTTTCGTGTAGCAGAGAAACACAAACCAATCTTAATGTACAACATACATACAAGAGAAAGCGTATTACCAGCAGTCACAGAGATAACATAACATACTGGCATAATAATGAAAAGGGGAGTAAATGCCCATTGGATTGGCAATCGTGGTGGTGGTGGTGGCACAAAGAGTACCAATATTACGATCCTTCTACACTCTGAGCTCACACATGGAGAAAGAGGAAATAGGGAGAATAAATAGCACGTTAAATTATCCATGCACCAAAAACCTAATGCGTTTAGTGTGCATTCAGAAGGTCTGCATAAATGCGTATAAAAAGGAACTCGATGTAAACAGGTTATATTTAGGCATACACATTATTACACAACATGTACACTTATCCAGTAAAAACTGCAGAAGAAGAGGAAAAGCCAAAATTCATTGCTTTCCAGTGCACATAATGCACTCACACACAACAGGAGTTTATGTTGAGGAAAGAAGCAATACACTCATTCATGCGTTTACCACTGCGTGTTTTCTAACACCGTTGCCGTTGTGAATTTCGTGATGGAAAGATACTACTGGGCACGTAAAGGTATAAATATAAATGTGCTAGTGGAAATGAAACGGGATTGGGATCCTCCTGAACCGAAGTAATGAACAAAAGGGGGAAACATTTTCATAGCGTGAGGATGCGATTCTACAGAGGATGATGTTCAATTTACCTATCAAGGGTAGAAAGTCAGTGAATATTCGATATTCCTGTGGAAATTCGGGAACATAGTGCATCTCTTGCTGGTATAGAAGTAGTGTAGTGTGTAGAAAAAAGAGATAAAATGCAATGCTGCATTGCAACAGAAAATCCGGGAGAAAGTGCAGTCTAATGTATGACTTGTACATTTTATGTAACATTAACGAGGATGAGAAAAGGACAATGACTGGGGTGGAAGCAGAAGCGGTGCAGGAAAGGTATGAAGGGAGAAAATTGTGTGAGTGCTTTGCAATAAGTAGAGTATTAGAATTGGATGGAGAGGTAGTATCAACGCCATAAAAGTGTTCACTATTATAATATGGTGTAATACAAAATTCATGGACCATCTCTCTCCTTTTATAGGATCATGTTGATGATGATCAAGATTTTATTTCTACTAGTATTTAAATGGCATAGGTATATACACTACAGCACTGAAATAAGTTGGGTGGAGAAAAGGGAATACCTTTCGGAAAGGTTTTTATAGATGGTCAGTAGAACTATTTTCACGTTTTGGATGAAAATGTAATATAACCAGGAAGATATATGGGCCAATCTTTGAGACATTTATTGTGATTTCCCGACACTAAGGGAAATGGAATTTTTTTCGGAGAAAGCAGATAGGAAAATGGCTTTAGCAAGGAAATGCTATAAGTACAACATAGAGATAAACACTAGTTACTTTTCAGTACTTGTACATGAAGTGTAATGAGAAAAATGGTGATGAAGTTTTATACATACAAATAGTTTCACCTTGTTTTGCTATAACATATCGCATTCTAGTAATTATACTAGAGACATGTTCTGTCATCAACGTGTACAAATACAAGGCTATGCATTTATGCGTGTATTATCAAATTAGGTAGAGTGAATAGGTATTTAAAACATGCATTAATTAACATTTCCTCTGTAATGGTGGAGGACCTGATAATTTCTAAAAACTTAAGTCATGAATACGTCAATGGGTATTTTAAAAGAATGACAGAAGAAATTCAGAGAATGCTTAATTTTTAAACCTAAAATTACATTAGAGGAAGATATTATCCAGGGCACACTACTGCGCGTCTATTTAATTTTCGTTTCGGAAGCATATTATGTTAATTATAACCTACTATAGACTTCATCGTCAGGGATGAGCTGACATATATTGTTCATGCGCATATGATCAATGCTAAAGCGAATCTATACCACCAAAACACATTTGAAGCTTGTCGTCATACTACTAATTCATCAATATTGCTGATGCATTACTGAATACAAATCTGAAAGTTTAGAGCTAAAGTGCCCTGTAGTGCATAGTTATGCGATGATGGTGTTGTTTTCATTGAGAAATATTCACAAAATTTAATGAAAAATGGACTGAGACAAAAATCTGAACGAATAAAATAGACCTCTTTCCTCTGTTACTTTGTCCTCCTGCTATTGTTGACCACTACTGTAGGGTTGTTGTGCTCAAATTGTCAAAAGCTTTATTGCTTTATTGTATGATGTCAAAGAGTATATAGCTATGTTGAATAATATTTAGGCAATATGATATGCAAAGGCACAGATGTAACCAACAAGGAAAACAACGAAAGAGGAAAGAGCTTCAGAACAACAGTCTAGTTCGTCGGTGCGACCACTTTTGTTCTCTATTGCCTCATGCTGTGAGCTAAAAACTGAAAGATAAAATGAAGAGAGAACAAGAGTAAAATGTAGAGGAGCACCAGGAGCTACACAAAGTCCTGGGATTTTCTAAGGATCAAATAGGATTCTACTCACTTAATAATACTAACTAACTAATCTTAACTAAAGTACTAGTACAATGCCATGCCGCCAGTACTTCTGCTGGTATTCTGATTTTATGAAAGCCTCCAACTGGTACTGATTCTATGCAGTATTTCTTTGATTCAAAGGTGCAAAATATTTCGGAAACTGGTTAAAAAAATGCATAGAGTATTATTTTTTTAAGTAAATGGAGCTTCTACTACATCGTTAATGACCTGCACACAGGTTTTCCTCTATGCGAAAATGCGCTCTTCTTTCCAGGACCGACATAATTTCTAAAAAAAAGTAATTTAGAGAAAGGTTCCAAAAAAGCAGCGAAACTGAATAGGGAAAAAATAATGGAACGCTGATAATAATAACAGCAGTGGTGGCGATGCTGATGGTGGTGGTGACGATGATGAATTCTCTCTTTGCTACGGATGTTGTAGTTGCGCACACGTTGAAAATATGAAGTATATACAGTCGATTTACTGCCTGCTGTCGTCGTAAACTCATTAGCAGTGCTAGATTTAATATGGGCACAACCACCCTATCTGAGAAAAAAAATTATATCAGTCTGATGCGTGTTCATTCATTCATACATCAAGTCAAGAAGACATAATCTTTTTTTCATGTGATATGATATACACATTGGTTTGTTATCCATGTCCCTATATTATGTTTAACTGCTAACTAGATGGCCTGAATAACAAAAGAGTTAGAGAGAATGCAAAAAGGCAGAAATCAAAAATACATTTCCGTTTCATTAACCTTTCATGTAGACAGACAGACATAGAAACCTGACAGGACTACTGACTGACTTGATTGCACAGTAGTCAGGTCAGAGGAGAGAAAAAAAACATCCCAGCACAGCACTGTTCTCTTCTAAATATACAGTGGTAGTGGCACCTACTACTACTACTACTACTACCTAGACGAGAATGGGACGGAATGAAAGAGAATGGAGTGAAAGTGGAAAAGTAATAAATCTTGACCGAGAGAGAAAAGAGCAAAAGCAAGGTCTATATAATATGCATG